>PRKT01000018.1:214263-257048 GCA_003671525.1 Saccostrea glomerata | reverse complement strand
GGGGGGGGGGGGGCATGCGCAGTTTTTGTTCGGGGTAGGGGCCCACAGTCACACCAAAAAGTTTCGTTTATTAAATATATCTTATGTATATTTAGACACAATAGGGGGCCGGACCACCCCTTCTAAATTTGAGTGTATATATAATTTCCAAATCGATTTTTTTTAGAAGTCTCCTGAGTGTATATATAATATACAATGAAGATAGTGATAATATTCTGTATTAAGAGTGCATTTTAATAGCAATTAATGCCTAATTCATGCTTTGATGTATATCCACTGTCTTTGAAGTACATGTATTTGGGGGAGGAAAAAATACAGAACTCACTTTCAAAAAGTTTTGCTAAAATCTGTGAAGTTATCTATTTACATTTCGTTAATCTGACCCTTCTTCATGCTACAAATATGCAAATCGTGCTCCTATATCTTGAACTTTCATTTATGAATAATTCATTGAAATCTTTTCCCAGGCCTTGCAGAAGGTTAAGAATGCCATCAATAAACCTGTATGTGTATACAGTTGTTGACGGTGAATATAATTAGTAAACTAAGGAAGAGAACAGTGGAATTTCAAACGTTGTGTATAATAAAACACTTTAACGAAGACAATTAATCAAACATGCTTATTTAAAACAAACATTGTATTATAAATATATAATTATGTTTCAAAGATATCAAATTAAGGTAATAGTGAATCAAAACTTATTATTCCCTTGGATTCTTCAGCTTAATAGCAAGTACTTACACAAGAAAATTATGCAACTTTAAAACTATGTGAAAACCCATACAGTAAGATTTACTCCAGTCAAAACGGTTTGAATTTAGGTAATCCAGAATTATGTAACTCAACCAAGGTCTTTCAATACCTACTGGTAGTACCTTGTAGATATCAGATAATGTGAATGACAAAATTTTTATTTCAAACAAGAATCCCCTCAAAAGAAAATTTACTACCCTGTAGTAAGAAATATTGACCTAAATGTGTTCTCGGTTTATGGTTTTAGGGCCTGGCGTAGTACACAATATTTCAGATTGACAATAGATAAATTTACATTGTTCGTTAGACCCACTTACTTTTCCTTCAAGTTGTTGTCGGCTGTAGATTTTAAAATATTTACTATTAGTTCAATTTGTGTGGTTTTGTGTTGATTTTTTTTTTGTATTGTCAATTTTTACATTTTCTAGTAAAATATATATATTCATAATGTCGGTTGCATTATGAACAAACATACCTTTGCCGTTTAGATTTTCTTTGACGGTCTGCACGGCTTTTTGCACTTGCCAATCATCTGTGACGTCCAGTTGCACTACTTGTATGTTATTGGAACTTTCTTTCAAACTCCGTGCACCCTCACGATCCGAAAACAGACAACCAGCAAAAACGGTGAATCCTCTTTTGGCCAAATTGAGAGCCAAGCTGTGGCCAAAACCACTGTCACAACCTTGCAAGAATAAAAATGAAATACATAATTACATCTTGTGTCATTAAAAGTAAATCAATGTAAAAACGCACATATTCATTAAAATTAGAATTAAAAATAATTCTTAAATATTTGAAATTTCTTGCTTTGAGCTTGAAAAATTAAATTTTTTATAGAATAAAGCCCCAAATCTTTATCAAATAATATTCTCTGCACTTGCTGCAATGAAACCTTTCAATCCTTTTCAGAACAAGGATTTGTAACCACAAATCTTTTTAAAACGTGTTAGATTTTGTTTTTGCAGATATCTTGGGGATAAAAGCATTTATAACACACCTAAAGGTATGTGACCCTTATATAAACAGGCACAAGTATTTTGGTTGAGTTTGAGAAAATTAATGAATTAAAAGATCAGATTCGTCCTAAATTGTTTTTAATATTAACTCAAAATATTAAATTTACCTGTAATTAGTACAGCCTTGTCCTGCGGTGAGACGGTACCTGAAGACACGGGTATGAAAACGAAAGCCAAACCCAAACAAAGTACACATAATAAATTCCCAGTGGACAAGTTCTCTTGAAGGAAAACAATTAAAGGAAAACACAATCTAGCAAGTAAAAGAAAAGCAACCACAGCTGAGATATAATATCCAAGCACCTTTCGTCTGGTCGACATTTTACAGTCTTCCAATGCTATCAGTGCGTCTTCACGACAGTCCAAAGTGCACGTTTGTGGTGTCTTTTCACAAATAAGAAAAGCCCTGTTATTTGAGATCCCTACGGATTTCGATTAATCAAGTACACATGTCTTAAATATTTACAACTGTTCGGACAATCGTTCCAGATTAACACCCTCTATAACTTCCGCCTTAGATGTTTAATTTACGGATTATGCAATGAATTTTCGATTTATCAAACTATGAAAAAGTGCGTCCATAAAGAAATCCCATTGTTGAGTGACATAATTTATTCCACTTCAATGAATAATAAAAACAGGTCATGGATTTAAATTGCTGATTGGAGTCTTAAATTTCTTAAGTACGAGGCACTAAGAGTACAACATTCATTAGGTGTTGATAAACATGTATACCGTAATTCCACGTATATAAACGATTATAGAATGATGGAGTGGCTCCAAATGAAATGAAAAATATACATGTATTTTTCATATACCTTCATATAATTTTCATACTTTTTTCGGGGGTAAACAATTAAAAGGATTAAAGGAGAAATGTGATGAAAATAAGTTAAATCTGAGAGTTTTATACCGTGCATACTACACACACTGAACTTTCATTTGTTTGTACAGTATGCTGGTATAATAATCTTGGAAAAACATCTGCATGTTTAGTTAGGTTTTGCATGCAAAGAAATAAAATAGAATGTTTATGTCTGATTGTTTAACACCCCTTTCGATAATTTTTCATTCATAAAGAAAGGGCACCATTTGCCAGCCAAGTTTGCAAATGAATATCTTACTCGGCAATTAGGGCCATTGAGCAGTGATGGATCTTTTTTCGCGCAAGAACCTACTGCACCTCGGTTTATATTGTCTCTTCCGAAGGACCGGTCTCTATGTTCCGTTATTGGATTCGAACCCACAACGTAAGGATCAACTTATTACACACCGAAAATCTTTAACAAACGCTCTGACCACTGCACCACGCTGGCGACAAAATAAAATGAAGTTTTATAAACGCTATCTTATTCATAAAATCAATCTGCATAGAACTATTACTAGTATTTTTCTTGCAGATATGGTATTCTGCTTATCAAACCCTCGTTAATGATATGACTTCAAATTCAGTCTGATATCCGCCCTTGTGCTCGTCTGTTTAATTCTAGTATCCAAAAGATGTTCCGGAAAATTTTTGATGATTTAATCTTCAACAGCACATAATGAACGGGGTGGGTGGGGGTGCAGATTTTGGTTGCCTATCCACATCTCAATTCATCCCGGCATCAAATACGGATCATCTCAACGAGGCCACAGCCAGTATGATGTTCCGTCGCCTCCTCTAGTCTTTTAGCCGTTGTTTACTTCACTATCTCAGATCTTTGCAGTCTTTGAAACAAATTTTGCACAAAAAAATCTGAATCAACAGAAAACTGCCCAATACATCATTATTGGTACCAACAGTCTTTAGTAGATAAATGGTCTTAAACTGTCCTGTTGTTTCAGAGTCTCTCTTCTTGCCTCCCATAAGTATGATGAAATATACTAGTAGTCCCTTTTGCCTAAAGCACTTAGAAAACTGATCCTTCTCTTAAGTACTTCTGGTTTTTTCTTGTACAATTGGACGGAATTTTACCCAACCCTGGTGCTGATCCTGATCTTGCTTTTATTTCATTTTTACCTCCTTTCATATGTTGGCTCCTTCACATCCATTCATGACTGCGGATGTCTACTAGTATGCTTATCTCCTGTGGACTTTTGGCTTTCTTTATGGACCCGCTTGTGTCGTACACAAGTATACCTTACTTCTTTCTAACTTCTTCCTTGAAATAGTGGAGGTTCCTCGACCTTTTCCAAGAGTCCTCCAGTAATAGGAAAACTGTGTCTATTTTTTCTCCTACCGCTTGTGCAACTGTATCAGTTTTTTTTTTACTTTATCGCTATGGAATCTCGACCTGATATCGTTGGAGAAGATTGTTATCTGTACATTCATCTAGCGATTTGCTCTTTTGGATTGCCTAGCTGTTCAACTCACTCAACTCCAAAATCGCTAGTTCCCGTCTGTAACAATTCTTTTTGTGGATTTTTGAAAGGTCTCTTATTCTCCGGATCCACAATATCAACCTGCTCTCTCTTTTTTCCTGCTTCCACCTATTCCTCCACATTATGCGAATCATTTCCTCGCAATTCCTATAGTAGTTGTTTCTATAACATTTGCTTAACTAAATCCTTGGATATTAGTCCTCTCGCATTCTTGTAGTTCCTTTTGCTTTGTTTGGTTGGATTGAGTTACTGGCTGGCCCTTCCATTTCCCCAGCAGATGCTGTTTTTAAATCTTCAGAAACATATAACACTAATTCGAAGCAAATTACAAACAATATCCAGTATTATGTTTCTGGTAAGTCCCAAAAAGTTCATTCAATAAAGGTATCATGCCCTATTGAAAGCCTGCATCTGCGTTCACTTTGTCTTCGCTTTCGAACAATGTCTAAAGGTTTTATATTAACTTTTGTATTCTGAAATATGGAGAGCGAACATTATTCAGCTCTAAGGTAGAAAGTCCATTGATACAATACTAAGAGGGAGCGGAGAAAACACGGACCTCTAAACACAATTGAATTTGGATCAGATGCCTTGAAAGAGGAAGGTTCCACAGTCGAGCTGTCAAACCTGGCATGTTTTCCTTAAAAAGGGATATATAAACTATATGATCTCAATAAAACGTTGAAATTCATTTTTTCTTCGAAAATTCCGATCTTTAATGAAAAGTTCCCAATGCCTCTGTGCTCATCATCATACATGCTTATCCACACCATTACAAAGATAAAACACTTTTATGAGACAAACTGAAGTAGAGTTTGTCAATTACTCAATTCATAAACTTATATCAAGGCATTATCAACAAAATCTATAGAGGAAATGATCATGAAATATTGAAACAAAACATTTTTTCCCAAAATTAATGTTCTGTGCAATACTGGCTAATTTATAATTTCTATCACTTTTACCTATGTGTATAATTCTTTGATTAATCTAGTAATTTTATCAACATTTTTTTTTTTTTGGAGTTTTTGTTTTAAAATGTCTTGCTTATCAAGTACATGTATAATACTGCTTTCAGGTTTAATTGTAATCTAAATGTAAATAATTTTTTAAAAATGTGAAGAAATGTACAGTGTATATTTTTTGCACTTTGTTTGCTATTGAAACTATTTTTCTTTTGCGAGAACTCTGTTTTCTATGATGCTTATTTTTATGTGTCTAGTACAGTATAAGTGAAACATTTTTTTATGTTGGCCTGTACAATAATACATTAAAGACGCTCAAAAGTATCCATAAAACGGGAAAAGTTCTACAACTCTCAATAATTCATAACATGTCAGTTAGCTTTTCACTGGATGCTTATTTGAATCACTCTCAAAATTTCTAATTGTCCAATAAACAAGAGAATTGTATGTTTATACCCAATATAGTCGCTTGAGCAAAAAAAAAAAAAACCAACAATAACAACAACAACAAACAATCAGCACTAGTCATCTTTCGAATTAATTACTGTATTGTTAATTTAGATTCATATCAAAGAGAACACTCAAATCCGAAAAGGGGAATCATCCACTCAGTCTCTTCGTCAAATCGTTTAAAAAAGACATTGCATTGAAGTCCAGAGCAATAAAGCAAAGTTAACTTCTTACTAAGATAAGCGGTATTCATTTTCTTTCAAAAAAAAAAAACCAACAGCATAATCATCAAATAAGAGTGAGTGTTCATTAAAAAAAACAAACTAGTTGTTTGATGAAAATTTATCAATACGCAGCTTCGTCGAAAAATCCTTCAAAACATTGATGTATAATGCCTAGGTCACATTTAAGGTTTCGTCAAAGGTCAACATGTCTAAAAAATTATTTTTACAATAGCTCCAAAACTATTTGTGGTATAAAATCAAAATGTTTACAGTTTATAAATATATCACTGATTAATCGATAGAAAATATCACTTGATAACAAAAATTTTAAAAAAGATATTTTTTTAGAAAAATTGTATCAGAAAATGTGCATATTTAAAGAAAAATGCACCTGCTTAATTCTGTCCTTTTTGTGAAAACCATCATTGCAGAAATAATAAATGTTTTTCACTGAAGGGCAAGTTGGACGTGAATGGTCTCTGAAAGGCTGTTATTGAGAGCATGACATGTATAAAGACAAGATCCCTATAGAATCCGCCATTTGCAATGTACTTACACTTTCAAGTCTTTACATTTGGACAAAATAAACAAATTTCCAGAGGCTATCCAAATCCAACCTGCCCTTCATTGATAAACATATATTGTTTCTGCAATGATGGTTTTCACTAAGAGCACAGAATTATTCAGTTGTATTTTTTGAAAATATATGCATTTTTAAAAAGAATTTTTCTCAATTAATACTTTTTCCAAGTATTTTTTTTATCAAGTGATACTTTCTATCTGTTAATCAATGAAAAAATTATAAACTGTAAAAGTTTTAACTTCATAGCTCACATAGTTTTGGGGCTATTTTTAAAAATAAATTTTTGGACATGTTGACCTTTGACGAAACCTTAAGACGATGGTCGCGCGACTAAATTTTTCTGGTCTTGTCGCCTGAAAGAACATGATCGGCCGACACAGAATCGGGCGACAAGGAGCAGTCACATAAATTCCTAGGGACACCGATGACTTGGATAAATAACACAAACAATCTTTTTTCTTTAGAAATCAGCAATATTTTTTCATAGATCTATATTCAGATAGGTGACATGAGTAATGTTTGCAAGGCAAACTGGCAGAATCATAAAATTGTGACTCAATGTTGAAAATGTGTGCAAAATTTTGTATGGAATTGCATACAAGCGAAAAATGGCGCATATCAAAGCAGCAAAGAATACCGGGTATTTAAGATTTCTTTATATCTTATGGAATATTTATTTATGTTATTTCTGTTCAAAAAATATATATCAATCCATGCATCAAAATTTTGTTTGTGTTGTGTATCCTTAAAAGGTTAAATATTCACAAGTCGGCCAATTGTCGCCCGATCATCGAGCTCTGAGCTACAGTTTGATTTTAAGGTCATTGGCAACGAAGGGTTTCCGGAGAAAAAAGGTTTATACCCAGGTTTTTTTACTTATGAAAAAAAGTCATTGAGAGTGATCTCCCGTATGGAATTCTCTATGCGCTGAAAACAAAGAAAGCGTATGTAACAGACTGAGAGGTAAACAAAAACACGTGTGTGTTTTTATCGGATATATTCAACTCTACAGTAATAAAAGAAAAGCAGCGATGGGTTTGTTTACATTGTGTTGAGGGTGCAGACAGTTAACAGGTCGTCATTTAGAATAGGTAAATGATTGCTGGGAAGTGCAAAGGTGTGAAATAATTATGCTTAATTAATTAATAATTAAGGTTTCAACAATGTGTTTTATGTATAAACCTTATGAAATAAATGGGTTTTAGAGAAAACGTATAGTTAAAAATATTATAGGCCCATTTTATCAACATTTTACATAGGAAATGCATTGACAATTGTAAAAACATTGATTTGACAAAATCGTTACAGGAAGGCTGGCTTGATGGGTAAAAAGGACCTGAATTGAACATGTTGGGTACCATTAAACCTGTTCAAAAAATCTTGAAAAATTCTATACGAAAGCCAGAAACGTTGCCAATGTCCTTAAACGTCGGCCGAAATAATGAACACCTTTATTGTCGAACGACGGACGACCGTCTTTATAAACTGACCCCCGATGGTCGGACGATGATAGAAGGTTTGTCGACGGATAACTTCAATTGAAAAATCTGCCACCGACGCAGAAAAAATTATAACTTTGACCGATGGACACAAAATTGGTCGGCCGACAATAAAAGAGGTCAAAATTGGGCAAGACAGCGATCGATGAACAGCCGACTGTCACCCGAAGAATTCCATTTTTGTTTCAAAACCCGTCGGCCGTTGGTCGTTTTTGGAAAGGTGACTGGGGTTTAACGCAGATTGTTAATTTTGATTCATATCAAAGAATACAAATATTTAAGAGGTTTGAATACAAAAAAAACATTTCTTTAGTCTGTATTCTGAAAATTTTTCCAGAGCCTTAAATAAATGGAGTATTGACTTTTCAACCATACTTTGAATTCAAGTGGAGTTTATTTATTTGGATTGACATTCCATTGTTGTCCAGTGCAATAAAGCGCAGTATTATTTTTCATGCAAAAAAAAAAAAGAAGAAGAAATCTACTCATCAGTCAAAGAGCAGCATTTATTTCTTCTGGGTGATTTGCGCATATGAAACTACTCGTTCCAAGAAAAATTATCAATAAGTAAATTTGTCATAAAGTTCTGCAACACATTAATATACTGATTGTTAATCTAGAACAAATAAAAAAAAAAAAGTGAATTTAAATTCAATCTAATCCAGTCCTTTTTCGCCCTAAACTTTCTTTCAGAACACGAAATAAATAGCGTGTGGATTTTCAACCCTATTTTTGATTCGATTCCGGAAAAAATTGATTAAATTTATTTGGATTGGACAATTTGCCCATGAACAATGCGCATGCTTTGCATTGTACTGCATCAGAGTGCAGCATTGTTCCAATAAACTTGTATGTTGAAAAGAAACATTCCCCCACCATCCACCCTTCCAGACATCCTATTTATAAATTTTTCTTGTGCGATTGAATATAGGTTCTGAAATTTGCATAATGCAAGTTTGTTACAAAGTTCGATAACTCAAATTATGGCCCTTTGATTAACGTGGCGAAAACGATCTTTGCTCTCTGCATTATATTATGCAAATGTTTAGGCAAAGCTAATGGATAACAAATATGTATACTATATAAAACTCTAGAGAGGCCGTGTGAGTAAATAACGGTGATGTTGGCTGATAAGTTTGATTTTGGTGACGTGAGTTTCTCTCACTAAACAGGTAATCAAGGTCTGTTAAGCAGGACTGAAAAGCGCCTTCCATTGTTAATTCTAGAAAGGAAATCGGCGCTTTGCTCGATTGAGTCTAAAACTGTTAACTCAACAGTCATTCAGTAAAGACATTACAAAGTTCATTTGATTTTTCCAAACAAGAATACCAAATTTTTTGAAAAAGACTTATGAAATTTTGACCAAAAAATGTTCGTTTCAACATATTTTGTCATAAAATCGTAGTCAAACAAATATGGACCAAGTTTTTCATTTTAATAGACAGTACGTCAAACCTATTGCAATGCAATGCAATGCAGTGCCGTTATATCTTTATTAAGCAGAACCAAGTAGTTTGCAATTGAAAGAAGTTCACTCAATACAAAGTTTCCTCTGAACGTTTTGCATAGACCCAAATTAATTTTTCGTCTAAATAACTCAGCAAACTTAAGTGTTGTTTGAGAACGACTCAATCCTAAGTACTGTTATCAGAGTAAATTCTGTTATCTTTCCTGGTGTATATTTGAATCACACTCAAAATTTCTAATTGTCCAATAATCTCGAGAATTCTATCTTTATACCCAATATAGTCGCTTGAGCAAAAAAAAAAACAAAAACAAAAAAAACCAACAATCAATACTAAGGTACTCCATAGTCATCTTTCGACATAATGACTGTCTTGTTAATTAAGATTCCTATAAAAGAGAACACTCAAATCCGAAAATGTGAATCTTTCACTCAGTCTCTTCGTCAAATCTTTTAAAAAAGACATTGTAGTGCAATAAAGTAAAGTTAACTTCTTATTAAGATAAGCAGTATTAATTTTCTTGCAAATAAAAAGACACAATCGTCAATTAAGAGTGAGTGCTTACTGTTAATTAGATGTGGATGCTTCTCGCATTCGAAAAAAAGTACTGTATAGACGGATAATAACTCGCGGTGTTAATATTCGGACAGACGGACAGACAGACAGACAGACGCATTACTATCGCATAAGTCTTCTGGTCTCTGACCAGTAGAGCTAAAAATAAACTATGTAGTTTTTTTTGCAACTGAAATTAGGGAATCTGTCTTTTTTATCAGAACATTTTTTTCTTTTCAGGCTCTTTACGGATAGCCAAAGCCCTAGATTCAGATTATGGAAAGTATGAATGTGTAGCTTCCAATGAGTATGGAGTGACATACTCTTATGCTGCTATGTTGTACATCAAAGGTGTGTACTAGAATCTTCATTGGTGAAAGAGAGATTTTTTTTTATATTTACCATCATCGAATTATGAAATCTTTTTGTAGATCTTGGTTTAAATATATAATTTAATGCTAACAAATTTTTTTCTGAAATCTTAAAGTTAAACATTAACTTAAGAATTTGTTGAAGATTGTTATGTCTACAAGTTGCAGATTAACGCAAGTGCAATGTCTGTGAAAGTTCTAGTTTTTGCTCTCTTGAATTATTTAAGAACCCGAAGAAAATACATTTGTTGGACATTTCCATGCAATACCATGACCCTATATACTTATTACAATATACAATTTTTTTGTTTCAGAACGCAGAGTCCCCCCTCATTTTACCCTCCCCCTAAAGAGAGTGGAGGTGGAACCCAACGGCAGCGTCAATCTGACCTGCATGGCAGTCGGGTCCCCCATGCCACACGTCATGTGGCGGGATGGTGCCACAGAACTCGGAAAGCCTGTCATAGGAAAGAATATCCTCCAACTAGAAAACGTCACCGAGAGCAAGAACTACACATGCGTGGCGTCAAATTACTTAGGAAACATCGAACATGTTGGAGAGGTTACAGTTAAAGGTATATTGTATTCTATCGATACAGCAAGATCCATGTGGTCCAATTAAATATTAGCACAAGTCTGTACATTGTACCTGAATTAAACCAGAAGTCTCTGTGCCCCCCCCCCCCCCAGAAAATTAGAGTATGTATAGTAATCAGGGTGTCTGTCCATCCAAATGTCTTTCTGACCTTGTTGCTTGAAGTTTCCCAACTCATATGCACAACTCCTCCTATACCACACAGGTCATTTTGTGATCTGAATGCTCACAGTGCCTTAACATTTTTTATAATTATTTCAATAATTAAAGATACAAAAGAAATGAAACCTATAAAATATCTCTGAATTGCACATTTGACATTTCAGAAATTCTCTTAAGAATAACACATATAATTATATCAATGTTTTGTTTAAATTACTGTAAATCACTTTTTATTCGCGATAACTTTATTTTCGCGTAATTACGCGAGATAGTGTGCTCGCGAAAATTGAATGCTCGCGTATAATAGTATTCCTTAAGATAATATAGAGCAATTACCACAATTCGTGAAAATTTTGTCTCGCTAATCAAGAGTCAATCACTATCTCGCGAAAATTAAGTGATTTACAGTACCCTTAATGTTGCTTTCAATTTTTCAAGGTTCCTGAATCTGCCACTGACATATATACATTTTAAAAACTGATATATAAAGATTGTAATTTAATCAAAAACTTTCTTTTTACTGAAGTGTAATTCCTTAAACATCCAAAGAAAATAAGCAGATCTTCTCTCGGAATATACGTACTTGTACCCTTATCTTATTTTAGAGAAATTGTATTTTAAAGAAAACAATACGTCCTTAATTTTGAATAAATATAATTTATTGGATTTCCTTACAATTCTATTAAATTTACCTTTTATATTTTACAGTTTTATGGTCATTGGTCAACAATGCTGGTATAGCAACATTTCAAGAGATAGAATGGTGCTCTGTTATGCAGTTTCAGCAAATAATGGATGTCAACGTCATTGGCGTTGTCCGGGTTACCAAAGCGTTTTTGCCGCTTCTTCGCGATGGAGAGGGGCGAGTTATTAACGTAGCTAGTCTGGCGGGTAAGAAAAAGAAAGATTCAGGCTTAATGTAGCCCTTATATTAAATTCAAAATAACTCCCAATGACGCAGTCAAATGATTCAAATATAGCTGTTGATCAATATATCTTTCCTTAAACGGCTCGACGTCTGCAATTGGTCTTATTGGACTAAAAGAAATACAGGGTTTAAACAATCGCAACATAACTCCGTATAATTTCCATGCAAATAAAATGTTTTAATAGAAGATAATGTTCTCCATGTTCGATGCATGATCTGACTGAGATGAAAAAGACCTATAAAGAAACCTATGGTTTTATCATAGGTTAATCGAACTGTCAAAAGTTTGAACTCAACATGGAAATACTTTTCCTAAATAGCCCGATCGAAGTTTAAGTTGACAATCTTTTTCAATAAAGTTGTAGAACTTGTTAGATTGTTTTGATTAAAGAAAGAAGGGCATTGCTCTGAACCTAAATGTTCATTTTTGCCTGCCTACCAGCATTAAATTATTTCGTTCATTTTTTCCTTTCTTTTTGTTAAGGTCGTCTAACTGTACCGGCTTTTGCTGCCTACTCAATGTCAAAGAAGGCCTGTATAGCCTTTTCAGATGGATTACGGCAAGAAATGGCGAAGTTTGGTGTCAAGGTCATCACTATAGAACCCGGATTGTACAGGTTTGTTCGATAACATTGAAAGAGAAGCATATTTTAACGTGATTATCATCTTTTATTTTAAAATTACCACTTGGTATTAATCATAATTACTTTACGCAAAGTTTGATTGTCAACAATTTCACACACCATTAAGCAGGGGCCACTAGCATGAAAAGTAGGTCATTGACCTAGTTATTTGAAATTGAAATTTAACACAAGAATTATATGTGTACAATGTGCAATAGGTGGTTTTTCCTTCTTATCATTGGAATTTTTAGTCATCTGAGTAAAGGTATACCTTAAAATGGGATTGAAAGTCTTCCATTCATTCTATCTCTCAAATCCTTTTTTAAGACATTCCGTTGATATCCAGTGCCATGAATTGCAGTTAAATTCTCAGGAAGATAAGTATTAATAATTCTCACGCATCAAAATTCCACTCATCAGTCAAAGAGAGTGTTTATTTCTTCTGAACGTGTTGCGTATAAAAAATGAGTTGTTTGAAGAAAAATCATCAATACATGTACATTACTTTGTCGAAAAGTCCTTTAACCCAATTAAATACTGATTCTTAATTTTGAACAAATATAAAAGAAATCTGAATTTAGAGCAATCTCTGCCAGCCTTTTTCCCCTTTCAAAATTTTCTCTCAGAACACGAAAAAAAATGTGTATTTTCAACCATATTTTAATTTCCATTCGGGAACATAAGTTGCCTAGGTTTATTTTGATTGGACGAACGTTATGGGTCACGATGAATGTTAAACTTATATGTACTATTTTCTTTGTTACGTACAATGTAAGTCAAACATTCTAAGACATAATTTTGAATCTGGTAATTAAAAAAAATATAGACAGTGGTGAATTTATAATGAGTTCCTCAGTTTAAGGTGGTTTTGCACTTTAAAATAAAGATAGGCTCAAGAGACCAGGTTAAACGCTGTTACACACACAGGGAAGTACCTTAAAAATAATCAAGATGCTATAAATCCTTACGACACTTGCTTTCGTGCGCCGATGTATATGTACAATTAAAGGACAGGATATGGTAAGACCCGTTTTTTGGCCCCTGATTTTGGATAATTGAAGGAACGGTTTATCCATAGAAACCTGTTGTCATCCCTGACACAAAATGACTTTTGGTTTTAAGTTTTGAAATACACATAGGTCATAGAGAGGTCAGAAAACAGGTCAATTTTAAAAATTCCTCATTTTTATGCAAATTTTCATTGATTTAACAGCACATTTTGTTTCGGAAAACATAGAACACAAGCTTGCCTATCTTCCAAATTTATATATTTTATACACTTTGCTTGAATCCGAATAAGTGCTGGTTTTAAATTTTAAGTTCTTAACTACTAAGGGTCAGAGCGTTTGTTAAAGATTTTCGGTGTGTAATAAGTTGATCCTTACGTTGTGGGTTCGAATCCAATAACGGAACATAGAGACCGGTCCTTCGGAAGAGACAATATAAACCGAGGTGCAGTAGGTTCTTGCGCGAAAAAAGATCCATCACTGCTCAATGGCCCTAATTGCCGAGTAAGATATTCATTTGCAAACTTGGCTGGCAAATGGTGCCCTTTCTTTATGAATGAAAAATTATCGAAAGGGGTGTTAAACAATCAGACATAAACATTCTATTTTATTTCTTTGCATGCAAAACCTAACTAAACATGCAGATGTTTTTCCAAGATTATTATACCAGCATACTGTACAAACAAATGAAAGTTCAGTGTGTGTAGTATGCACGGTATAAAACTCTCAGATTTAACTTATTTTCATCACATTTCTCCTTTAATCCTTTTAATTGTTTACCCCCGAAAAAAGTATGAAAATTATATGAAGGTATATGAAAAATACATGTATATTTTTCATTTCATTTGGAGCCACTCCATCATTCTATAATCGTTTATATACGTGGAATTACGGTATACATGTTTATCAACACCTAATGAATGTTGTACTCTTAGTGCCTCGTACTTAAGAAATTTAAGACTCCAATCAGCAATTTAAATCCATGACCTGTTTTTATTATTCATTGAAGTGGAATAAATTATGTCACTCAACAATGGGATTTCTTTATGGACGCACTTTTTCATAGTTTGATAAATCGAAAATTCATTGCATAATCCGTAAATTAAACATCTAAGGCGGAAGTTATAGAGGGTGTTAATCTGGAACGATTGTCCGAACAGTTGTAAATATTTAAGACATGTGTACTTGATTAATCGAAATCCGTAGGGATCTCAAATAACAGGGCTTTTCTTATTTGTGAAAAGACACCACAAACGTGCACTTTGGACTGTCGTGAAGACGCACTGATAGCATTGGAAGACTGTAAAATGTCGACCAGACGAAAGGTGCTTGGATATTATATCTCAGCTGTGGTTGCTTTTCTTTTACTTGCTAGATTGTGTTTTCCTTTAATTGTTTTCCTTCAAGAGAACTTGTCCACTGGGAATTTATTATGTGTACTTTGTTTGGGTTTGGCTTTCGTTTTCATACCCGTGTCTTCAGGTACCGTCTCACCGCAGGACAAGGCTGTACTAATTACAGGTAAATTTAATATTTTGAGTTAATATTAAAAACAATTTAGGACGAATCTGATCTTTTAATTCATTAATTTTCTCAAACTCAACCAAAATACTTGTGCCTGTTTATATAAGGGTCACATACCTTTAGGTGTGTTATAAATGCTTTTATCCCCAAGATATCTGCAAAAACAAAATCTAACACGTTTTAAAAAGATTTGTGGTTACAAATCCTTGTTCTGAAAAGGATTGAAAGCTTTCATTGCAGCAAGTGCAGAGAATATTATTTGATAAAGATTTGGGGCTTTATTCTATAAAAAATTTAATTTTTCAAGCTCAAAGCAAGAAATTTCATTTATTTAAGAATTATTTTTAATTCTAATTTTAATGAATATGTGCGTTTTTACATTGATTTACTTTTAATGACACAAGATGTAATTATGTATTTCATTTTTATTCTTGCAAGGTTGTGACAGTGGTTTTGGCCACAGCTTGGCTCTCAATTTGGCCAAAAGAGGATTCACCGTTTTTGCTGGTTGTCTGTTTTCGGATCGTGAGGGTGCACGGAGTTTGAAAGAAAGTTCCAATAACATACAAGTAGTGCAACTGGACGTCACAGATGATTGGCAAGTGCAAAAAGCCGTGCAGACCGTCAAAGAAAATCTAAACGGCAAAGGTATGTTTGTTCATAATGCAACCGACATTATGAATATATATATTTTACTAGAAAATGTAAAAATTGACAATACAAAAAAAAAATCAACACAAAACCACACAAATTGAACTAATAGTAAATATTTTAAAATCTACAGCCGACAACAACTTGAAGGAAAAGTAAGTGGGTCTAACGAACAATGTAAATTTATCTATTGTCAATCTGAAATATTGTGTACTACGCCAGGCCCTAAAACCATAAACCGAGAACACATTTAGGTCAATATTTCTTACTACAGGGTAGTAAATTTTCTTTTGAGGGGATTCTTGTTTGAAATAAAAATTTTGTCATTCACATTATCTGATATCTACAAGGTACTACCAGTAGGTATTGAAAGACCTTGGTTGAGTTACATAATTCTGGATTACCTAAATTCAAACCGTTTTGACTGGAGTAAATCTTACTGTATGGGTTTTCACATAGTTTTAAAGTTGCATAATTTTCTTGTGTAAGTACTTGCTATTAAGCTGAAGAATCCAAGGGAATAATAAGTTTTAATTCACTATTACCTTAATTTGATATCTTTGAAACATAATTATATATTTATAATACAATGTTTGTTTTAAATAAGCATGTTTGATTAATTGTCTTCGTTAAAGTGTTTTATTTAATATTTAATATACACAACGTTTGAAATTCCACTGTTCTCTTCCTTAGTTTACTAATTATATTCACCGTCAACAACTGTATACACATACAGGTTTATTGATGGCATTCTTAACCTTCTGCAAGGCCTGGGAAAAGATTTCAATGAATTATTCATAAATGAACGTTCAAGATATAGGAGCACGATTTGCATATTTGTAGCATGAAGAAGGGTCAGATTAACGAAATGTAAATAGATAACTTCACAGATTTCAGCAAAACTTTTTGAAAGTGAGTTCTGTATTTTTTCCTCCCCCAAATACATGTACTTCAAAGACAGTGGATATACATCAAAGCATGAATTAGGCATTGCTATTAAAATGCACTCTTAATACAAAGAATATTATCACTATCTTCATTGTATATTATATATACACTCAGGAGACTTCTAAAAAAAATCGATTTGGAAATTATATATACACTGTCAAATTTAGAAGGGGTGGTCCGGCCCCCTATTGTGTCTAAATATACATAAGATATATTTAATAAACGAAACTTTTTGGTGTGACTGTGGGCCCCTACCCCGAACAAAAACTGCGGAGGAAAAACCACCTATTGCACATTGTACACATATAATTCTTGTGTTAAATTTCAATTTCAAATAACTAGGTCAATGACCTACTTTTCATGCTAGTGGCCCCTGAGTATTTCTTGGAAATACCTCAATTTGTTCACTCTATGACCAATATTTTCTTCACTCTCAAAATATTACAAGCAATAAAACTCTTTTAATAAAAAAAATATTATAGCAATGGAACAGTTTTGCTTCATATTAAGAAACGATAAGAGTTTTGGCCATAAACTTGATAATTATTAAAGTCCGGATTTCCTCTGTCATATTTATATTTTTTCCCCATTTTTAATCGAAAATTTAAAAAATCTGACTGATAAGAACTCTAAATTATTTATAGCCTCATATTACCTTTGTTGTTGTAATTCTCATGGTATTAACATTATATGGGGTCAATGATCAAATTATTGAGTTATGCTGCCTGGAATGGTTTTTGTTCATATTTTTGATTTTTTTTATTTAATAGCATTCAATTATTTGAAACAATTTATGAGCTTTAAGACAAATAAAATTAGCAAAATGATGTCTCAAAATACATGTAACCTTTACACTGTGACATATATTGCAAGATATAAAAGATTTTGACAAAAATTAAAAATTTAGTCCGCATTTCCTCTGCATTACCATACACTGCCATTTGTTCCTGTATATTTTCATCAAATAATAAAATATGAAATTTTTAAATTGATATTGAGCTAAAACTTCGTAATTTTATCCATTTAGAACAATTTTTGATTTAAAATATTACACTTTATAAAATTTCCTTTCTGTTTCCTGAAACCCGATCCTTAAGGTTTGACTGTTCTCTTTGATATAAATCTAAATTAACAAGACAGTAATTATGTCGAAAGATGACTATAAAGTACCATAGTGCTGTTTTTTTCTTTAGTCAAACGACTATATTGAGTATGAATGTAGAATTCTCGTTTTTAATTGACAATTAGAAATTTGGAGAGTGATGTAGATATGCACCAGGAAATATAAGAGAATTTAGGGAGAGAGCTAAAATAGGCGATCACATTCACTTTGTGTAATCAAATTTTTGTATAAATTAAAGAAAATTAACAGAATTTACTCTGATAACAGTACTTAGGGCTGGATTGTCATCAAACAACCCCCTAATTTTGCTGATTTCTTTATATGAAAAATAAATTTGGGTATAGGCAAAACATTCCGAAGGAACTTTGTATTGAGTGAACTTCTTTCATTTGCAAGCTTCTTGATTCTTCTTAAGAAGGATATAACGGCACTGCACTGCATTGCAATAGGTTTGAACGTATACTGTCTATGTTTTTATGCAAATTTTCATTGATTTAACAGCACATTTTGTTTCGGAAAACATAGAACACAAGCTTGCCTATCTTCCAAATTTATATATTTTATACACTTTGCTTGAATCCGAATAAGTGCTGGTTTTAAATTTTAAGTTCTTAACTACTAACTATCACAATTTTACCAATGTTCTGATTTTTACATCAAATAAGGGGCCAAATTTGGCCGTTACCCTACCTTGTCCTTATGTATATATGCTCTATTCCTTTTCTTATAAAATGTGTTAGTATCATGACACTTGAAATTTATGATAATAAAATTTTGCTTTTTTTTTTACTTTGACAAGAAAAGAATGTTTAGTTTAGCTAAGAGAAGCTAAATTGTTTTCCCTGACTATGACTTTTAGGGGCAACACTCGTATATTTGACAATCTTATGTTTAAAACAAATAGCATCTATTATTAATAAGTTATTAAAATTGTTATCACATGATTTCTTTCTAAGAAAAAAGTAATGATTTGTTTCTAAGAACAAATAATGAAACATCGTGATGACTGACAATTTCAATAGGTATAAAAATATTTGGTACTGGTATATTATTTCTATACATCCCTTAAAAAATCCCACCAGTGATTAAATGTATAAGTTTGGCAAATCTTGCAAGTGTGCATGGGAAAAATTCTCCCTAAAACGGATTACTGACCTTAAAGGAATTATCCAATTGTGGTTGACATTTAGACTATAGACTTGAACGCAATTCATTAAAAAACTGCGAAAAAGTGAAGATGTTTAATGAAAAATAAAATACAAGCATACCATATCCACAGTCGCGTATTGTATACTAGTGTTAAAATTTAACACCCATAAAATTATATTAAAAATATATGGCACATTTACAACGCACAAAGTTTGAAACAAAGACAAGAAATAACATCATAAATCTGTCTCTAGGAGCACCATTTTCTTTTCTGATGTTCCATGAACTTCTTCTATCGTGGTTCGACATTTGGGTGGTATGTTTTTCTGTGTTCTCTCTTTATCTGGGGAGACTTGCTTATCAGAGGGTCCCTGATTCGCTGCCAACTTGGAATGCTGTATGGACTCATCCTTGTTCCTTGAATCTACCTCTTTTTCCTCGTGAACATCAACATTTGATACACAAATGCTTTTTTCGTTAACAGTATGTTTGTCTGTCCTTATAAGTGACGGACTTGACTCGGGAACATTCACATATGACGGGTTTGGACATTCAACTTTCAATTTACAAGTCATCAACTCAATATTTGAATTCTCTATATTCTGACTATTATTTGAGTTCTGTGTTGTCATAAGGTGGTCAAGAGATTCTAGTTGCATGGGGACATAAACGTTGTCCGAACTTTGTGCTTGAACCGTCTCTGAAATTTCAATGTTAGTATACTGAACACTGTTGACGTAATCGCGATTCGTCGGTTGTTCCGAGTACCCGGATGTGTCATGGCCGCTCTCTTGAGTCGGGGGTCCATGAGTTTCTGTATTTCCATAGCTATCGTAGCCTTCATCGTCTTTGTCTTTTTCATCGTCACTATCGGTATTCGAGTAGCAAGGCAAAAGAACACATTTAAAACATATGGTTTTGCAACCGGGAATGTGCAGGATTCCCCGAAATGCCCTTCGACACCCTTCCCTGCAGGCGCTGTAAAAGAAGGGGGAGGTTAATCACGAAAATAATGAATAAAGATAGGAGTAATATACTAGCCCTACAGACAAGTCATCTTTTATAACCATTATCAGTGTAATTATAAATTACATAAGGCCCCCGTTGCGAAGTTATTAGATAGCTGGATACGTTAATTGTGTTTTGTCTGGTGACTTGACAATGTGAATCAAGTGAGTCAGAGTTTTACGTTGTGAATTATAGAAAAATCTCACATGTTGTTAAGTTTATGTCATATACGCCATTCAAATATCAATAATTTCACGAAAATGATATTTCCTTGAAATATGATTAAAACAGTACAATTTCACCAATGTTTTCTATTTCCTAAAGCATGCTGCAATATAATATTTAACAAAGTGAATACACTTTAAGCACAATTTGCTTCAAGACATCAGAGCTTTCAAAATTCTTCAAGACTCAATAAAATTGTTAAAAGACAAAATAATTACTCCTGTTTAGATAATATAAAATAATTACTCCAAAATCCTCTCTACTCTGCACACTTACTAAAGGTATACTTATTTCTTATGCAGTTTGAGTAATATGGCATTTGATGTCATTACAGAGAATTTGACAAACGTGGTAGCTTCAGAACTATCTTACTTATTAATCAATTTTGAAAATTTGAATCTTTCCATCAATGCTAATAGTAAAAAAAAAATTCAGTAAATAAAGTGTCATATTGTTTTAAACGAAAACAATAACATGTACTTGTAAATTGATATATAAAGTTTGAAAACCATATAAAGATATTGCGTCCCGTAATTGGCAGAATTCTATTATTTTTTTATTTCACCTGAAGCGGAATTCATTTAAGTTTTCTATAAGTAAAGAAAAAGTGTCTTTATTTGGCTTTAATTTCAACTAGGTTTTTTTCAATTACAAAATTCTTTTTTTTCTGACGTTAACTTGCGTTATATCCCTACAAGCTCTAAATAAGCTTCACTTATTTAAATAGCAATATACCATTTTCACCTGCATATCGTCTCCCAATTAATGCAAAATGCAAGAACATGCACTACATGTATGCACGAAAAATGTCTGAAATTAAGCAATCTATTGACAAACATGTTGATGAAACAAGGATATCACCAGTTTTAGTTTAATTTCAACTTTTCACAAATTCCATGGTTGATTCAATGACGTTGCCAGGAATTAAAATCAATACAAGTCAAATGTTGTCTGACGTTTTTCATATAAATTGTTAGGTCAGTACTTTAACACTGAATTATCAACGGATTTTCCGTTCACCCAACCATGATACTGCGGGTGTGACCGGTGTCGACAAGGGACGCTTGCTCCTCTAAGGAAACTGGTCCCACCTCGGACGAGGTCCTTGTTAGCTCTGCTCCCTATTTGTATTCATTGGACTTTGGAGCTTGCTTACAGTTCGTTATTCATATTTCATTAAAACAGCCGAGATTTATTTTCGAGAGCGTAATTTTCCCCCGTTCATAAATACTGCCAATACCCAAACTTCGCTAACATTGCTGTTTTATAAATGTTTGTTCAAACATTTAAAAAGGAAAAAAAATCTGATCGATGTCTTACCTCATTTGGCGGCCGATGTCAGAGACGAAATATCGCCGCTACAAGGGAACGGGCTTCATCCTGCAAAAAAGTAATTGGTAGATCACAAACTAGTAACATTACATAACACTTCAGAAACACCAGCGGGACATGAGGGTCCTTTGCAGCATGTATTGCATGGCCACAATTTACAGATAACTGCATAATTCATAGGCTGATGAAAACAATAAGGCACAGCGATTATACAAAACAATCTCATGTTGAAATCGATTCGCTACGTCATCATTAGCAGCCGGTGTACGGCCAACCATCGATTTCTGCAGAAATGTAAACGTATACATGAACTATTTGTTCATAAGTGATTAGTAGTGAATTTGATCTGTTAATGATTCGGTATAGTGCTGCACTGGTCGGAACCCTGGGGGGTACCGTAACGCTTGCATCGTTTTCAGTATTATACTTTTAACGAGGGCTACCTGACCTGAGACTTCTGAACAAAGAGCTAGCTTGCTGACCCCAAGATCAAGGGCCAATGCAATCACTATTAAGATAACCATTACTGTATGTTTGATTGATAAGTACAGTGTAGGGGCGAAAAAATAAAACGGGGGCGAAAATGTTCCTGTATACAGTATATTGAAACAAAGTGGCTGAAACCAAAGTACAGTTGCTCTTTGGTTTCAGCCACTTTGTTTCAATATTATACTGTATACATGAAATTTTTCGCTCCCGTTTTGTTTCGCCCCTTTCGCTCATTACACAGGTTGGCGAATTTCAAACGGGGTGATTTAAAAGAACACAGTATGATTTCTTAAAAAAAAAACTGTGACTGGTCGAATTTTTAACGGGGCAAAATTGTTTCCAAATGTGAAAGGGCGGAAATAACCCAGTATACAGTAAACATAATGACTGACGGCAAAACAAGGGATGAGGGGATTATATGATTTATCATAGAGGAGTGGGAACCGTGGGTCTAGGGAAGGCTTAACCCCCATCCCTTTTTTGCAAAGATATACACATGTACATAAAATAGGCATTGAAAATGGGGGCTTATCTTTTTTTGTTGGTTTTGCCCCTCCACTTTCAATTAGCCCCCCTCCCCTTCAATATGATTCTTATGCCTATGGATTAATAACTAAAAATGCAGTATTAACTGTTTAACCTTTGCTGAACACAGATTTTTCTTTGATTTATGTCTTTCTAGTGCATGTAAATTAAAGAAGAGAGTTATTTAGTATGGACAATATTTTAAGCATTTAGACTCCGTTTAACACACTGTTAAAACCTATGTTTAAATGATTTAAACAATCATTATAATTTCTTCATTTTAAATAAACCCAATGACCACACAAACACATCTAATATTCAAGAATAATTCCATTGCAAGGAGAGAGACCTCACAAGTCATGAAACTAAGAGCATCTTAGAAGAAACCAGTACTTTATATGTCTATGGAGTAAAAAAAATTGTAGCCTTCTCCCTTTATCTCTAGAGTCAACCTGTATGGTTATGTCTATGTGGTATTTAAATAAAGAGAATTTGAAATTTCTATTTATAACTTTTTTTAATTCTTTTATAAAAATAAAATATTTTACACATGCAGTCTATATAACATTTATACAAGAATAAAATTTCTTTGTATGTCTTTCTTATTTGTAAAACTTCTTTGATCATGAGTTAAAACATCTGAAATTTTTAAAATGAAATTACATGGTATTCTTTGGTAATTAAAATTAATTGGGAGCTAGCACACAAATGAAAAATGACAATTTCATTTCACACTGCATATTATCAAAAAAATCTGATCTTTAGTGTATACAGCCTTATTTTTACTACACCTTTCTTTTATGCTAATATAAATTCATGAAAATGATACTTTGGTGATAAAAATGAAGAATGACAAAGAGCCAGAAAACTGTGAATTAAACATGAAGCAAACATGGATTGGAAAAAATAAACATGACTGAATCCAAAGATGAAACAACTGTGATTCTTCAATTTCTTATTTGGAGTTCATAAATCTGTTATAATGAGTTCAAAAGAAATTGATTAACAATATTGGTATACATTTTGACACTGAATAAAATGTTCACTTTAATACATCAAAACCTAAATATCAGATACAATATAAATATGATGTTGCAAATCTTAATTTTTCTGCATGTTTACAATATGTCAATTATTACAATGTGTCAATTATTACTTTTTATTATAAATTTTGTATTCTATGTCAAATTTGCAGAATAAAATAAAAAGTTACAAGAAAATGACATCAATCCACGGTGTTATTTAAAATAGCACTCATAAACTTGGTGCATTATTAGTGCACACCTGTTGATATGAGTAAGTTAACAGAAGGCCCCTTTCTTGCATTTTGCACATAAAAGCTTTCAAAGGCAATAATGTTCACTTAAAAATGCATTAGAAAGTAAGAAAAAGAATTCTCTCGAATTCCACTAAAAAGAACACCTGTACTGGTTCAACAGATTTTAAAATGCTTTTAAAAAATCTCATCTGTAAAAGATGTCCAGCATTTCTTTCACCCCAATGATAAAAAAAAATACTATTAACAAAAAATTAAAACTTCTTGTGAGATTCCATTTTGTTTGGAAAGAAACACCAATGTCTTACTTCCTTCAAAGGAAGGAAGAAGACAATAGACTATGAACATGAAATAAAATCTGCAAGAATCTACCGCATGACGTAAAATTCAATGGAAACTTTTTCTTTTTTCGAAACTCTAGGTAAAGCTTTGATTTATTAAACCTGAGCAGACATACTCTATCAATCAAGCAATGAAAGCATGCTTTTTTCTTCTACTAAACAACTAAATTACTTCTTTGGCACCATTTTGAAGTATCTTCAAAACATCGT
The DNA here is from genome assembly GCA_003671525.1 of Saccostrea glomerata. Lineage (NCBI taxonomy): Eukaryota > Metazoa > Mollusca > Bivalvia > Ostreida > Ostreidae > Saccostrea > Saccostrea glomerata. The sequence goes on along the minus strand of PRKT01000018.1, from coordinate 232,682 downwards.
TCATGTTTTACCCTCTCAAACAACAGACACAATCTGAAGTTTCACTTCTTCCGATTTTTGTTTTTTGGACATTTTGTAAGTGTTCCGTGAACCTGAAGGCTTGGGAAGATTCATATTTCCAGATTTGACAATTGGACTTGAGAACACAGAAGGGGAATGTGAAACATGAACAGAGTGTCCTTTCTTTGGATTCGAGCGTACAACTGAGGACTTGGGACTACCAGAGGGTTTCATTTTCTGTGAAGTACTTGTTACCGACACATTTTCTGAAGATTTGCTGGACCTTATGCCCGATAAAGTTGTTGGCTGGTATATACTTCCAGCCCCATTTGAAAGAGATGCAGCTCTCAGATTAGGTGTTGACTTGTTCTTCACAATGTTATCTGTCCTTCCCAGCCAAATGGGCTGGGACACCACAATATCTTCAGGGGACAATGGCTCCTCCTCCGGCGAGAATTCATTGAGAATGGCCGAGTCGTCCTCCTTGTTCACCATGTCATAGCCACTGCTGGGAGGCTCACTCGAGTCACTCCACAGAAGGCGTCCACAACTCCCAAACAGTTTGGACAAACCGCCAAACATGTCTACCCAACTCCCTGACAGTCACCCTGTAGGAGACAAGAACATAGCATGGTTATCAATGGCATGGGAAAGCATGGGGACCCTAAAACTACACTAACAGTCTAACATCATGGTTATTTTTTCCTGCATGGATTTGAGGATATATATTTTTCAAAGTATCTCTTCATTTAATTTTCATCTACTAACACCCCCTCCCTTTTTAAAAGGATTGTCTTGGATAGATAAGCACAGTAAATCCTGCATACTCATTCAACAACTGTATGTACATGTATGCACTCCTCATTTTCAAAGTTCAACAAGGTCAGTAAAGACTTACAGAAAGAGAGGGACAGTAAAGGGTCATAATAACATACTGATACATAGAAATAAACATGTGCAAGGTGACTGTCAGGTGAGATACAGATAAACATCCAGAGAGACAGGTGAACAAACACTGATGATGAAAGCAACAGAAAACAAAGAAATAAACACATAGGAAGTGTGCCATGAAACAGGAAGGAGTATAAAAGGCTGTGTAATTTCCATGCATTTACATTCAGACTATCTTGATTTTTAAATGATGTAATAGATGAAGTTCCACCCCCCCCCCATACATTAGAATGATTTGCATCTTCAGTTAGATATATATAATTGATGTTTAGATCTTCGAGGTTCTACTGAAGAGCCATTTGTATAATTATGTACATGTACATCATGTATAGGGTACACCTAGCAGTAATATACAAGTTCATGCGCAACTGTGAATAACAGTGATATATACATTTAATGTATTCACCTGGTCAAACAAAGGTGAAAAGGCTGTGTATTGGTGACATGCCTGTTAGTGATGAAAGAGGAAGACAAAAAGGATCAGCAAATATTCATATGAAGGAAAATCAACTGAATCATCTGTTTTAATTCAATAACCTACATGCAGACAATAATATGCAGATGCTACAACATTCCAAAAATTGTCAATAATTAATCTTGTCAAATACTGAAATAGACGGATAACAATGCCTTACAACAAACCAACTGCTGAATATAAATACTGTACACAGATTTATTTAGGTCAAGCATTGTTATGATTAAAAACTTCAGGCACACACAGCTATTACAACTAGCTATTTACCTTCTTTCTCTTCACATCCTATCATCCATTGTCATTTAATGGAGTGAAATTAGATAAAGCGACATTATACAATAACTATCAAGGAATAATGCGCCGTGGGCTCTCAACAATCGAGAACTTGTAAAATAAACGCCGTCAAGATGGAGAACACTTCCTATAGAGTGTGGTATTCCGCATGACTCATTTTACCTGTACCTTATTACCTCATTACGTCAAATTCCAATCACTAATCAAATTATTCTACATTTTCTTTAATTTTTCACTTTTTCAGTTTCTATAACCATACCTGTATTTTGAGCTGATTTTTCTGACAGGTCAAAAGTTGAACTCCACACAAAGTCTCATTTTGTAAACATTTTCCTTCTTTTTAAACCCCGTGTGTGTATTTACCTGCCGGAACTGTCAAAGTCTGAAGTTCAGTTGACTAATTGATATATCAAACGTGATTAAATCCACGTAGAAAACAATGAGAAAAAATATTTACCTCTCCTTATTAAAAGTGTCGTTTTTCTCGCCGTCTACACGTGTGTCAAATAAAACCCATAGGTATTCACAGGTGTGCCGACCAAAACAACCACGGGAAGGGGGTGGCTCTAAAGTTTTGATAAGTCACGTGACACGTCACACGACATCACTTGAAATTTACAGCTCACCTGTACACGGAAAAAGAGCGCGGATGGGTACAAATGTACCCTTATAGAGAAAAAGACTTTATCCTCTGGAACTACAGTCATTAATTAATTGCGTTAGGGTAAAGTAATCGAATTTCGATTAATTTTTCCTCCTTTGCACCAGTAGATTTTTTTAAAAGACTATATAGATTATTTTCCAAACATTTGTCTTTTAGAACATTCCTTGCCTCGCAGGACAAATTAAGTTTTCTAAATATGTACTAAACAGCCATGGCCAGATATTTAACAAAACTTCATCATATATACAGAAACTTATTGACAGAATACAAATTTTATGAAATTTTTACTTTTTGCTGAACTCTCGGTGCACTACAGTAGACGTACTTGTAAATTAAAAAAAAAAGTCACTGATTTTAAAAAATAATCTTTGCAATTGGTTATTAAGGCAGTCTGATCCTCAGGTTCTGAAAATCAGAAGTTAAATTCTTACAAAAAAACTCTTAATTTCCCAAGTAATAAAATATATATTTATACTCCTGGCATTTCTTCAAAGTTCATTTATTGCTTAAGGGAAATAATAAGATCTATTTTTTTTTTTCGGAAAACGTGAATTAAAGGGGCCCTTGTGGCTTTTTCTAATTGAAAATTAATCAACAAGTATATTTTAGGACAGAAAACTAGGTATCCAGACATTTGAAGAAAATCAGATATTGGGTATTTTTTTTAAACATACACGCGGTATTTTAGTTTTTTATTTAGATTATGCATACTGAAAAAAAAATTTTTTTTGCTATAATTACAAGACACCACAAATCACTTTCAATTTCATATTTTAAAAGCATTGGTATCTAAGACTATATTAACGGAAACTTTATTTCCCTATAAAACAACTTTGAGACTTTTTCAATTAAATAATGATTTCAAGAGTTATTGACCCTGGTTGAAGAGCAGATATCCTTAACACAGTCATGTCTTATAGTTTTTGCTTTATCTACCACTGATCAAGGACATCAACGGATGCAATATAGTTCACTTTATTTCAAATAAACATAGTTTTCTCTCTGCTTTGATGTTTAGACCCTATGCCTCTGGACTTTCACTCTCATTGGAAAAGCATAGTAGAAGTGACTTAAGGTTTCCTAACAATTTCTTCCTCAAAACACGCAAATTCCCAACAGCAAAACGTTTACCAATTCTAAAATTAGGACAAGTCTGTAGGCGCGTGGTTACGTCATTAGCAGATACAACAAAGCACACGTCTGTCGGGTTCTTTCAGGGAAAAAAAAAACATGAATGAGATTTTTGGCGGAAGTTGTTAACAGCTTGCGCCTATCAGTGTTCGCGGGATCTGGCGTTACTACTCCCGGAGTGGCGATTAGCAGGTCTCAGCGGGAAGGCGCGCGGGTTGCTCCATAGAGCACGTCTCTCTGACCCTTTTACATACATTCTCATATCAAGATTATCCGATGTAAACTCTTTAGGTGGTTAGGGAGTACATCCATATAGCATTAATAAAGGCTTCTAAGAAAACAGACCCCATCTGTCAAAGCTATTCTGGTTCCCAAAACATTAAATTTAGCTTGTTTTATACATTTTGGCATTTCCCTTTCACGCCACATGTTTCACGTGCAGAAATCCCCGCTATGCACATTTTTTTCTTAAATTCAATCGTTTTGTTTGTAAGAAACGAGTATTTTTAAGTCAATAAAACTGGCACTGGTAATTAGAAACAGATTGTAAAAAATGACCAAATATGTATTTTGAACTATCATATTAAAACTTAGTTTTGATAATTATTGAAATACAAGCCTTCAATAATCTGACTGCAAATCAAAACTTACTATTTTTAAAAATCCTCATCCACCCAACATTTCCACTCCATACGATAAAATGGTTAATAATTTGCACGTGTGCCAGGCCGCCAACGCTGTTATTAAAATGTATACAATTTTTTCAGCTGCTAAGGTCAAGGTGAGCAGGAAATACAACTCATCTGTGGAATGCAAGTATCCGAGGTCACGTGATTTCTTAAGATGCATATCATCCTTAACAAGAAGTTGGCGAAGTAAAATATAACGAGACATTGGAACTGTGCATTAATTACGGGGTTTTGTCATGCAAGCTGTTTAGGCCTGTTTTTTTGTTCCGTTATCTGGGTGTTTGTTTTCTTGTAGTAATTAGTAAAGGTAATTAAACAAAGGTAATGTTAATTAAATTTACACAAAAAGTACGGAATGAGCATACATGTAATTTCAATCAATGTTCACTTATAGTAGAAGTGTTACAAAATAATGATAAGTGAAGATTCAACTAGCACAACTAATTAAGTAACATTCTATTGTCTCCATCCAAATACATGTAGATTGCATGCAATGAAACATTTCTTGTTTACCTAAAGTAAACTCAACAAGGTGATTTCCTAGACCTTACGACACTTTATGAAATTATTGAATTTTTTTTTTGTTTGAAAATGTTTTTGCTATTGCATGTATCATCGTCTGAAAACTTTTCCAATATGCAAGAAATTTATAATGAAATCTCTTACACTGCAAAAACTTCCAAAATCTCCAGCCATGGAATTGGAATTAAAATTTGAAGAAAAAAAATAGGATATGTTAAAGAATTTTACAATAATGATACGCCCCCCCCCTTCTGAAAAAGAATCGCATCGGAATAGGTTAAATTAATTGAAATTATATTTTTCAATCTTTGAACCCTTTTACACTCTCCTTAAGATCAGTGTCTCATGAACAATTCAACAATCAAAGCTCCAGAAGCCGGGAAGTATAAGAACTTGGCTTGTACTATTAAATGTTAATCAAGAGTGAAAAAACAATCAGGAAGAAAGATTGGGTTTTACTTCGTGAAATTAAATGGCTAAATATACACAATGGGTTTCAATAGATATCAGACAACTTTATTATCTTTTAAGTCGATTTAATCCGAATTTCATTAGGGTAAGTAGAAAAAAAATTTTCTCTGGTTGCCCCCCCCCTTTCAAAAACGATGCTAAGTGCCTGTTTATATGTGAAGATCTTTCTAAATGTTTCCCCTACAGTTATGATCACAACAGAACATGCATGCCATGAAACAAAAAAAAAAGGGAAAATGAGGAAAAATCATTCTCTGAATGTAATGTCCATTTTAGCAAGTCAAGGGATTACGGTTCGATTCGCTCAGGTTTTAGGATTAGAGTGTTGCAAACTAAAAATATTGGCTTGCAATTTTGATCCTGGTACCGCTTTATCAATCTTCAGTGTACATTCTTACCAAAGATTTCTCGTTGACAAGCGTTTCTACCGGCAAGTCAAAGACCGAGTCTGAGTGCTAACCACCGTTGCTCCTTGTTTGACGATTTTAGGACCTTGAAGCTTTAAAATAGGAACAGTTGGGATATGTAGGTTCAGGGTCTCTTTAAAGAGGGTGCTTTTGTTTCGGGAGATGTATCCCGTCTACCCGGTATTCTTTCTTAGTCACAATTGGTGTTAAACAAGTGTCGCCCTCTTGCCAGTTTGACAAGATTCTCAATCAAATTGCATTCCAAGAGTTCCAAAGCAACTTGTAAAGTTCAATATATTAAAGTAGCTTTGAGCGGTTCTAATCGAATACTAGATATCATAATGCGATTGATGCTGCCTACTGTACATGTAGGCCTTACCGAGTCCATTAAATGGCTTTAGAGAGGATGAATATTGGCAATATTAGTTTTGGCAAAATACACGATGTTTGCAAATTTCCCAAAGTTCCAAACTGTCATGATTTAGTTAAAGAATTATACATTCATATACGAAGATTATTTCTTTCTAATTGTGTTTCTTTCCATGAAAGAAAACGACGGAGCACCAAATTACTCAGTAACAGATGCCTCACAAAGTCTGACAAATCTTTTTCATATTTATATATTTTGGTAGAAAAAGAAATTAACGGTAATCTAACAATAAATTGCATATGATAAACAAAATGACGTCAACTGTTCTATTACATGTATGAACTTCCTTACTTTTGTAGCAAATTTCATGTCTCCCAGATGAAATGATACACAAGAAAATGCTTTATAAGTTGATTAATCAAGAATGTCCACATTCTCCATTAAATTAAATATTTAAGAATTTCTCGTAAATATACTAACCCTGTCAGAAAATGCCATCTATCGTTAATTTAGATGCAAACTAAAATTTTTCATATAAATAATTATTAGACCATTATTCATGCGCTGTAATGTCTAATAGATTTGTTTGTTTCTCCTGATCATGACAAGGAGTGCATATTAATTGTGACAGGGGATGCTTTCTCCTCCATGGCATCTAATCCCATTTCTGATTTTTTTTAAGCTAGTTATTACTCTATTTCCAAATTTTATAGTTTCATTGGACTTTTGAGCTTGAATACTGTTTGTTATCTCCAAATTTTATTTCATAACTCGAGTTATTCTTAAATTATAAGCAGACATCAATTCACTTGATGGGATCCCTTCTTTCCTTAACAAAAGTACTGGCATAATAGAGTTATTTTTACATGCCAGGACCAAGGAGCATGTTACTGTGCTCTGGCTTATCAAGGTCAGTTTACACTGACAATAGAAATGTTAAAAAAAGCAAAATGTCTTTCAACAATATATCCTATCAATGAGTAGTTATATACATTAGAGTTTACCTTTAATAATGAAACCAAGACATTGTAAAAATATATTTTTATACATCTGTATTTTATGAATTAATAATATTGCACAAAAAGAATTTCAAATCACAAATGCTACAAACTGCTGATGTTTCATATATTGAATACTATAAATAGTACTAGCTGCCATAATAAATATATCTGACAACTTCTTTCTTCTGTCAGTGTGAGCAATATCTGATTTGAATATATGATGTCTGTCCTTTGAGTTTGAGGCTTCAGAGTCTTTCTAGTAAATAAATTCAATGGAGCTCACTTCATCCCTCTGGGGGGTCAAAGTTCTGTAGAAATACTAGTTTTTGTGGTTGCAGTTTTTCTCTGCAAATTGGACACTCAAGCTGAAATAACCAAAAAAAAATCATTCTTTTTCAGGGCTCTCTTGTTTTAATGTTAAAAATTTTGGAGGCCATTTTTGTACGAAATGTTACACAGTTGTTAACTCACTGATAAAGAAAGAGAATCATAATTTTACAATACATTATGATAGATTACCTTAGTAGAGCACCATTCGTAGATACACTGCCAGCAGAATAAATGGCCACAAGGTGTCGCTGTGGGTTTCCTCCTGGTCTCCAGACACAAACAACACTTCCTGTCAGCAGCGTCACTTGTTGTCTTGGACCTGAAGAGGTTTCATTAAATATTATTTTCACTTAAAGTTTAATCATTTGTAAATATGTGATAGATATCAACCTAAGAATCTCAGTCTATCAAGCACCTCGATACTGATGCAGGGGTCTTGGGTTCTGTTTCAGAGAAGCCATATTTCTCCTTTTCTGGAAAGATTTATTGCTATGGAGACTACCCCTAGACTTACAGGAAAAATAAAAAAAACTTAGGTTGTGTTTTTGAGGGCAAGACAGTCTAAGGAAGGAGAAATGTAAAAGTTTTGGTCATGGATTTCAGTATGGGCATAGCTCAGTCAGAAAAGCACCTGACTAGTGATGCAGGAGTCTTGGGTTTAATTCCCGATTTAGCCATACATGTTATCATTTCCTATTACACCTTATACACATGTATCCAAAAGTAGAATTTCACACCCTCCTGCAGGGTAGCCATTTATTAAACTAGAATTTTCTTCATCTTAAGATACTTTTGGTCATGTTTCAGTAAATTTATCCCAATGGTCCATGAGAAAAAGTTAAAATTTGAAAGTTTATAACAATGAAAAACAAATTACAATGAGCCTTTGCTTAAGGTGATCTACCAAAATCCAAACCAAAACATTTAAAATCTCCATTTGATGATTAAATTCATTTATAAATCTGGTTCCTACCTAACTTCTGTGTGAGACAGGGATGATCCAGCAGATTTGTAGCCATGATATAGCAGCTGTAACACACTGAAGCCAAGCTGTGCCAGAGACAACCAGCCAAGAGCACTAAAACTCTGCTGAACACTAGATCCATCAGTATTGGGTAAACTGAACTTGATCTGTTATAAATGTTAACATAGTAAAGAATCAAACATTGGCTTACTACTTAAAGAACAAAGAAATACTGAAGAATAATTCTATACTCAACAAGTTAAAATGAACAGTATCCTTGGCTGATTTTGTCTAACAATAGTCTCATTACCTAATTGATACTGTCTGAATGAGTAAATTACCATTATTACAGTAAATTCTCGAATTATCGCCATTCGATTCATCGCCATTTTCCCAATACCGCCATGATTTCCCAAGAACGTTTTTCCTGCTATATAAAATTCTCTTTATAACGCCAAATTCGCATACCACCATCCGCCACCCAGTTTTCATAACAAACCTCCATTTTTAAGTGTCAATTATCTCGATAATACCGCCACAGGTCCATGTGGTCAGTGAAGCGCGGCTAATTGGTTGACGCTATCCCTGTTGTAAAGCATGCAAAGCCGGACAAGGTACATGCAATTAAATACTTAAATAAGAATTAAATAATTATATTATATAACTTTGTGAAATCCGATAATCTGATTGGTCAATACGAAGTACTTATTTTTTAATAACGACCGCTGAGAGCGAATAATGACTCGCACGAGCTGCCTCGTTTTCACTTTCGCTTTAGACAAACATGGAAGTTCGCAAGTTGTAGGTAAGAAAAATTTAAAAGACATAGCAAAGAACTCTGAGGCTGATAATACAAAACAATTACAAGGATATCTGTCAACATTTTTCGGGAATACTTAGCACATACCATTTCGTGGTTGAGTTCGACTTTTCCACTCGGCGAGCAGAGTTTTGACGCTGTTTACGCGATTACGGATACTAAAGAAAATAAAGACAAGCATGCCATGTAAGATTGTATCTTATCTTAGAAGACATGGGTATTTATATTTTGTGAGTGCATTTCCTCTGCAAGTGTAAACGAGTGCGATTCTCAATCTGGAGGAGGGGGTATTCTGTGTTATTCGGAGATAGATATATTGCGTTATTATTATGATATGGGTTAAAATTAATTACCGAAACAATTTCCTCTGAGTGATATTCAATGAATTCTGAAACATTTACATTCAACTTATTTATGGTTAATACTATCTCTGTAAACATAAGGAATATATACATTGTACTAAAAAATTTTGGTAATTATTATTTATATAATATAATAAATATGGACTCAATGCACGGTCAATATGCATCTATAATGACCCAGGAAGACAGATATTGACCTCAGATACATGAAGTATATCGACCTCGGGCTAGCGCCCTCGGTCGATATAATACATGTATCTGAGGTCAATGTCTGTCATCCTGGGTCATTATAAATGCATATTGACCTACATTGAGTCAATATTTGTATAATAACATTAATTTTTATTCATTTTGTCTACTGTTCAATAAAAATCATTTAGTCACGGCTTCGCCACGAAAGTGGTCGTTGTTATATACGCCGATAACGATATTATTTTGAAGATCTCTGCTTTTTATATGCAATGCAAAATTTACTTTAAAAATAATTATACGGTATAATTTGTGAACGTTTCATTAACAATGATGCCATAAACAATGATTTTATTCAAGAATTCATTATACATACTATCGGCAATATATCACGACGATCGACCCGGTATGTTTTTTTCAATATCAGACAGGCAGATTTACATGCATACACATGTACTTGTCTTTATTTCATAACTACACATTTTGTTTTTAGCAAAATTGTGTACAAAAAATAATACTTGAAGTATTTTCAAATTTAGAAATATGTTTTTATATACATGTATATGTAATGATAAGAATAGAAACGCTTTTAATGTTATTTCTAAGAATGGTAACTCTATATACTTCTTGTTTCCTTAAAAAATGGGAAATTCAATTCATCGCCAAATTCGTTATACCGCCATGATTTCTAAATTACAAAAGGTGGCGGTTTATCGAGAATTAACTGTATATATATAAAATTTTGCTTTCAAATCAAGATGCTATCATGTATATTTCTAAGATCATAAGTAAACTTACATAGCTGACTCCTGTCAGTCGTTTGGCGACGTGATAAAACACACCTCTGAGATAAAACACAGCCAGATGAAATCTCTGCAGAAGAGACATCGCTTGTTGAAGAATAGGAAGTAATTTTAGAATAAGCTCCCTTGTTTCCTTGGGAATGCTGTCCCACTCCCCCGACTTTATTTTCTTTTCCATCCAATCCAAAAGACGGATAACTGCGTAGGGACCAAATACATGGAGGGAAACCATAACCAATCTTTTCTGTAGATAAAGAAATTACAGTTATCTTTCTTTTTTTTCAGGATCTTGAATGATACTCTGTATGGGCAATCTTTTATGAAAATTAAATAGGCTTGGAAATGTTGTGATGATAAAAGCTGTGATAGTTGCTTGCAATAAGTAATAATACTACATAATGCTATTGTAAATTTGTTGATTTGAAATTTTTTCATTATTTAGGAATAAAATGATACTATCATTTAATATTTGATTTCATGTTGTGGATTATTTGAACAGTTATTTAATGAAGGTGTGTTCACCTACTCTCCAGTATTTTCAAGGGTTACCGGTACATGTACTTTACAATTGGGTCTGAAACTTTTCACATGTATGAAATGAACATACCATTATATGTGTATAACATTTACCCAATGAATGGAGACTAAAATAGAAACATCTATGCATATATGACTGCTATTGTCAAATATTTACCAGTTTTGATGGTAGGTTTCGTCTTTGTTTATCTATCTGTATGATGTTGACATATTCTTCTCCAACTGTCTGGTATCCTAAATTACAATTTTTTTTATGTAAGCATGAAAATATATTATTTTTGTTCCTTAATATTCATTTTCATTGATTGAAAAGCATTACCTGCAACTGTTGTAAGCAAGAAATATGTGACCTCAGCGACTCGATCGACTTCATTTTTCCATCTGATCCACACCCCAGGACCTGTGGAGATAAAAATTACCAATTTAACTCATGGCATTCAGAGGTTTAAATTGGTTTATGGTTATAATTTGAAAAGCCCAACATTAGAGACAGGGAAAACCAACTTCTTACATTCATATTCAGCTGAGTAGCTTATTTTGAAACTGATGATTTAATGACATATTGAAAATTGTACATGTACTGCATTACCACATACTTTCAATTCAAAATGTGTGTCTTTGAATTGTTAAGAATACGATACAACAATTTTCAATCAATTTTGCCCGACAAGACTGACATAGTTATTTGAAAAAGTTAATCAAATGATTGCAGATAAGACCTTCAAATCAATGTTGTTGTATAAATTGTTAGTGATATTTGCCTTGAAAGTCAGAAAGAACTACAATGACTATATTAATCTAGAATTCTAAAAATGTATATTTTTTTCAATAACCATCTTTCAATGAATACAAATATTGTAGATTTGTAATTATTACCTTATATATTCATAGCGAAAATCTCAAAAAACAGAAGACACAAGACATGTCATTAAAATTAGGACGATGTGGAAAAACTCAAGGTACTGAAAGAACATTATCAGTGATTGTATGTTTCTGACACTACAAGTACAACTATAATTTTTAAATACAAACCAAATATTTCTTGAAAAATCTCAGATACAGAATTCTTTAAATAACCAGTATAAATGTCATCTTTTTGGTGTGATCTGAGGATTTCCGCGACACCTGCTGGTTGTCTCATTTTGTTATACCAGAGAAATGATAAAATGAAAGTAGGATGTATGTAAAACTAGGATGTAAGAAAAAAAACCGCGTTTTACCGCATTGCAAAAAAAAAATGGAATAGATGTCTTTCACAAAACAATGACCTTGTGCTTTAAAAAAAATCCATACAATTAGAGGTATATTTTATGATTCTTTTCAAGCAAGAATTATGTATTTTTTTTTTATAGGAATAAGTATCGTTTTACCCCAGTTTTAACCTAACCTCATGTTGGAACATACTAAAGACCTGATATACTAAAGACCTGATAATTTGACCTGATGGAAAAAAAATCATATAAAATTATCAATTTAAAGAGAATTTTTCAAATATAAGTTTGAAAATAATTGATGAAACTATACTAAATTACACTTTTTAGGGGATAACACTAACTTTGTATCAAGGAGTACTTACAAAAAGTTGATGACCTGATATTATTGAATGACCTGATATTTATTTTTAGTGACGACCTGATATTTTAATGAATGACTTGTAAGTGATAGTTTTAAATGACCTGATATATTAAATAATTCTTTTAGAATTAGGTTAAACATTTTTAAAGGTTTTGAGAAAAAAATTGAAGCAATTTCTGGAAAAAAAAGGATTTTGAAATGACCTGATGATTTCCTAATAAAGACCTGATATTTTTTGATGACCTGATATTTCTGAATGACTTGATGGGTTTAAATGACCTGATTTATTATTATGTTACATATTTTCAGGAGAAAAAAAAAGTTTTCAATTTTTAACTTTATAACATTTGAATATTTGCAGCAATTCCATATTCATTTAAGAATATCAGGTCTTTTAAGTAGAAATATCAGGTCATTCAAAATTATCAGGTCATCAAGATTTGTGAATATACCTTGAAATATAGCAAATTAATCTACATATTATCTACTAAAATATATTTTAATATAGTCTCAGCTATTATCATAAAAAATTCCCCTAAAAAATATGAAATAGAAAGTTAAAATTGATATTTTTTATTTCATCAGGTCAAAATATCAGGTCTTTAGTATATCAGGTCTTTAGTACGTTCCGCTTTCTTCAGCGGAACAGAAAAATCCGAAAAGCGGCGCTATGTAACGCTATATAATAAGATACATGTACATCATATAATCTTAATTATAAAAAAAAAGTTTGTAATCCGTAAAGATTTAGAGAATTTTTCAGAATTCAGGTTACTTTCTGAAGGACCTGGAGGAGATTTTTTTATATGTTTTCGAGTGAAAATCTTCAAAAAAATCTCGAGCTCCAAACATGTTTTTTTTATACCCATTTGAAAAGTGGGAGGGTATATAGTATAATCGTTATGTCCGTCCGTCTGTTCGTCCGCCTGTCCGTCCATCTGTTACACTTTTTGGTACTTATCTCTCATCTGCAACTCCCCTTGTACTACTGAGTGAAATTTAATGAAACTTTCACAGAATCTTTATTACATGCCATTGTGCACCTCCTATTTTACTTTTTGATCCAACACATATTTTGGGATTAATCATATTCATCTACTCAACTATTGTTAAAGCCAATTTTATTACTTTTTAAGAATATAAAATTTTTAGGGCACAATAAAGCTCAAACTGTACCGTCTTCGTTGTAACAATGACAGAGAGAAGCAGATGGTTACATTGTAGGCTAGAAGGAATATTACAAGTTCATTGTCTCTAGCTCACATGAGCTTAAGGCTCAGAAGGTTTTTTTCTGATTGAATGGTGTCCTTGTCTGTTGTATGTTGTTTGTGTCTTTAATCTTTTCACATTTTTGATTTCTAAGTACTTCTCAAGAACCATGCACTGGCCTAATGTCAGACCAGTGTTGACTGGGTCAATATTTCAATCAAAGCTGAGGCACAGGGGCATCTTATCCACTCTGTTCTCTACTTCACATATACACTGTGTATTTTTATATGTGAAGTAGAGAACAGAGTGGATAAGATGCCCCTGTGGTTGAGGCGCGTTTTACATGGAATATATAGGAAAATGTCTTCAAAAGAACATAGGAAAAATCAGGATTTTTCCGCGTGTATCCAATTTCCGCTTTGTTTGCGACGAGTTCTGAATCGCGGAAAATAAAACAGGGTAAATTTAATACAGTTTTCTTTTTGTAGTAGAATTATTTCTTAATGCTTATATCGTAGAGGGTAGAAATAGCGGGATCAGAGGACAAGCGCAAAATACCGGTAATAGGTAGAAGCCCTTATTGTTTGTTTACTAATTGACAAGCCAGCTAATTATATTGGTCACGTTCCTTGCGAGAAGCTATTAAAACTAATTATACCTGAGCTGCTAGTCAGTTTGGAACAGTAAATGAACTGTTTAAATCTGAATGATTGTTTAAATCTTATAAAACAATATCTGTGGATTCGAGAGCTAGTATGCAATGCAGGTGTGTAGGTCTTCTGAAATTGACGAGGTGAAGGTCGATCGATCTAGATCTATTTTTCACCCGTATGAAGTAACTCAAGCTCAATGACATTACATTTTACATCAATTTCCTTCATAGGCTTTAACAATTGTTAATAATATAATCACCGGGACTTTGAAAAAGTGAAAATTTGATTCGCGTAAATTTAATATACTGATTTAGGTTCTGTTTCGCGAAAAAAACATGACGCGGAAAAATCCTGATATACGGTACAAGTCATATTTATATGAACATGTCATGGTTGTTTAGAAGTGTAACAGGAGAGGAGAAAAAAATCATTGAATGGACCAGACTTGGATTTGAACCCTGGCTCCATGAATCACCGGTACGTGATATGCTCTACCAGTTGAGCTATCTGGTGATAGAATATGAGTGACTGCCACATTCCTCTCTCCTTAACAGTTTTCAGCCTCCAGACCAAACCGCTATTTGAACCCGGGCACCCTGAACATGCTGAATGTCCTGTCAGATGCTCTACTGGCAGGGGTGAGTGAACCTGGCTGACTGCCACAATCCTCCCTCCTTAAAGGTCTTTGGCCTTCCAAAGACCTCAACCAAGGCTAATCCCTGGCAGACCTCTCACCTGTTAGTTCCAGGGCATGGCACGGCACCAAATGTAATGGGAGAGGAGAAAAAATGCACCGGACCAGACCGGGATTCAAACCCTGGCCACCTGAATGTCTGGTCAGGTGTTCTAAAAAGTGAGCTATATCTTGCCACTGGCAGTTGAACCCGGCTGACTGCCACAGAAGCAAGTAGTTCAAATCATAGCCATCTTCAGTTAGTTTAGTTTTAAATTTGCTCAAATGATGACCTCCCCGCCCCTCCTTTGGTGGGCAAAATGTGAGAACAGTTTTATGATTAACTTTTTCCATGCTCAAAAGATTTTTTCTATCCAGAGAAGTTGGGTGAGTAATGTGGCTCATGGACCTCATCTTTAAACTTTTTTAGGTGCCTGTGCTTAAAGCAGGGAATGGTGTTACAGTCAGAGGTCTTGTATCTGTAGCTAAACACCTGGTTAGACAGTCTGACTGCCCGGAATTAAAAGGTTAGTGTCTCAGCTCTAGGGATAATATCCAATTGCTTTGGGCAAGTAAAGTCTCAGTTTGGGCAAGTGTCAACATTCTTGTCCAATAGGACAAGCTGCTTCAGTGTAAAAAATTTTCATATCCTTATACATATGAAAGCCCTTATACATATTGAATCATACTGACTACAATCTTAAATGCATGAAGATTTCAGGTCAGATTCATTGTGTTATTCTTTACAATTGAATCTCAAAGAATAAAATCTTACTCAGATCATATGTACAATGAGAGCTTGAATCACTTTCTTTTTATGTAGATTGCAGAAAGTGTCTTGAAGCCAAAGATTTTGTTTTGAAATTTCTGTTGCACAGCATAGTTGAAATATTTTTTTCTTTCATCTTCACACCTGGATATAATAAAAATGAGTATGACTAGTTTTAGTTAAATCATTGGGCAATCACTATCTCCACTACCCCAATAGGTGCACAACAAATTTTGTCAATAGATGTACATGTATCTTTGGACATGGCACATCATCATGGTTCAACAATAGTAAATC
Organism: Saccostrea glomerata; assembly: GCA_003671525.1. Lineage (NCBI taxonomy): Eukaryota > Metazoa > Mollusca > Bivalvia > Ostreida > Ostreidae > Saccostrea > Saccostrea glomerata. The sequence goes on along the minus strand of PRKT01000018.1, from coordinate 216,526 downwards.
ATATTATTTCCAGATTGTTATAATTTTGGTGCACCTGTACTTAATTGAAAATTCAAAATGTGTCTGTAAACATACATGTTTTGGATAAAATCTTCTTGCAGTTGAATTTTACTTGATAAAATGACTGGACTAAAACCTAAGATTATTATTTTATTTAGGCACATCTCCTGAGGAGAGAGCAGCCATTGATCAGTGGTTAGAGTTCAGAGTCTCTCAAGTGGACAAGAGTCTTCATGATAAAGACATTACGACAGTACTCAAGGTAATTGTAATACATAGAGGAAATATATACCTGACAAAATGAAACTAGAGTCTCCATGATAAAGATATTACAAAAGTACTCAATGTTATTGTAATACACACAGGGAGGAATGTATAGTAAACCTAAACTAGCTAGTCTACACAAATACATTGTTATTATGTTAATGTACATTTCCCAATACAGTCCCATTTTTGACCAGTTCCGAATAATTCTTGATTTAAGAGCTGATAATTAATACATTCAAAGGTGTAAAAAAATAAATTGATACCTATGGTAAGAAGGCTTATTCATGAGTGTTTGAATTATGCGAAGTTTTGATTTTTTGCCGTCAGTTCAGTTTCTTTATCATACTTGAAAGAGTTGACATACTTTTACAATGCAACAAATCTGAATCACAGTGATGCGTAAGTCTGCAGAAAAACCTCTGTAGAGACATCAATTTTTCACATAAAACAACATTCCAGGTATCAAAAGTAAGTTTGGTATGTACTTCAACAAATACTAAAAACTTATCTAAAATAAATATTTAGAACACTGGAAGATATCGGAATATTTTCATGTTGTCATTTTACTAGTTCCAAATACCCATTTTAAACACTTAATAAATTCATTCTTCATTGTAAACGTGACTTATTATACCCCCACTTGAAAAGCAGGGGGAAGGGGTTTTTAGTGATGGGATGTTTGTCCATCCATCTGTCTGTATGTCCATCCATCTGATATGCTTTGGGGTACCCATTTCTTATCCACAACTCCTTTTCTACCACTGAATAAAATTGAATGAGGCTCCTCAGAATTTAATGAAGTTTTCACAGAATCTTTCCACTGAATAAGAATTCATGATACCTTCATAGATTCTTTACTGCATTGTACATGTGACCTCTTATTTTACTTGTTGACACTTATTTTGGGTCTCCCAGAGCAAAACATGGACTTTGTCATAATAATCATATAGTAGGCGTGCATGGGGTATCATTAAAGTATGCTCAGTGCTAACAGTTCCCCTAGTTTCTCCTTATCCTTTGGAAATACAAATAAACTATTGGTAAGCAATTAATTTAACTTTTCTTTGGCATGCCAATGGATAATGTATGGGGCGTATATTTTTAAATTTAGGGTTGAATTGAATGGGTACCGCTAGGGTATTCCGAACTCGTCTGCTTATTCGTAACTGGTAAAATGAACACCTATGTTAACTTGCGAAATAATTTTTTGGGGGAGAAGGCTGAACTTTTATGAAACAACATTTAATTCCATAAGTCATTGAACTACCTTGACAAAAAACTTAGATTTTGAAAGTATGCCTCGTAAATTTATAGCACTGCCTTATTCGGAACTGGTCAAAATAAATAACTGTACATATCCTGATTTATTTCTGGAGCTCCAAAGATGTTTTTCTTTGGAAACTTCGAGAATTCCATATGAAAGAGAAATAAGTAAGGCCAAACTTTGGTTTTAGATACCCCTAGCTAGCTGCACCCAGTCTAATTGAGATACCCTCTCCTTGGTTGCTATTAAGCCAAGTAGCAAGCAATCAATACATACCTTGTCATACTGTGTAAATTCTTTAAACTACCAATTCAAAATTTTACTTCTGAACAATTATAATGCCCCTCCTCTCTCATTTTACTAGTTGTTCTACCCGCAGTAAGAAGCTTTACCTCTAGCTATAGAAGAAAACATTGCATACATTTTTAGCTCACCTGAGCCGAAGGCTCAAGTGAGCTTTTCTGATCACATTTTGTCCGTCGTCCGTCCGTCTGTCCGTCTGTCTGTCCGTCTGTAAACTTTTCACATTTTCGACTTCTTCTCAAGAACCACTGGGCCAATTTTGACCAAACTTGGTACAAAGCATCCTTGGGTGAAGGGGAATATTAATTGTTAAAATGAAGGGACATATCCCCTCACAAGGGGAGATAATCAAGAAAAGAGAAAAATAGGGTTGGGTCATTAAAAAATCTTCTTCTCAAGAACCACTGGGCCAGTAAAGCTGAAACTTAT
>PRKT01000018.1:183385-202680 GCA_003671525.1 Saccostrea glomerata | reverse complement strand
TATATATTTCGATGTAAAACTTTGATTCCCCATTGTGGCCCCGCCCAATCCCCGGGGGTCATGATTTGAACAATTTAGAATCTACACTACCCCAGGATGCTTTCACATAAGTTTCAGCTTTTCTGGCCCAGTGGTTCTTGAGAAGAAGATTTTTAAAGATTTTTCCTATATATTTCTATGTAAAACTTTGATTCCCCATTGTGGCCCCGCCCAATCCCCGGGGGTCATGATTTTAACAATTTAAAATCTACACTACCCCAGGATGCTTCCACATAAGTTTAAGCTTTTCTGGCCCAGTGGTTCTTGAGAAGAAGATTTTTTAATGACCCCACCCTATTTTTGTCTTTTCTTGATTATCTCCCCCTGTGAAGGGATTTGGCCCTTCATTTTAACAATTTAAATTCCCCTTCACCCAAGCATGCTTTGTACCAAGTTTGGTCAAAATTAGTCCAGTGGTTCTTGAGAAGAAGTCAAAAATGTGAAAAGTTTACGGACGGACAGACGGACGGACAGCTAGACGGACGGACGGACGACGGACACAATGTGATCAGAAAAGCTCACTTGAGCCTTCGGCTCAGGTGAGCTAAAAAGACAAACATGTATCTGAAATAGAACTATTATAGAAGTAAAAATTATCTATAAAGTACCAGCAATGAAAAAAAAGGTCATATATATGCCACATAATGATATTGCTCATCTTAGTCACTTTGCTCTCACAGAGACATAAAAAAAATGTGTCTTTATCAACGAATGATTTCCGTACTGGACTACATGTAATGGTAATACTAAGACTATGATTGCACATACTTATTCATAAAAGTACTTATATAATTAAATTTTGATGATTTCATTTTGAAAAGAATGGGTGGACTTAATGCCCTATTTTGGATCTTTTTGCGACTCCTCTACCAAGCTGTAAATGAAGTGAATCCAAAATATATTACGAGCAATGGAAAGTCAGCTACATATACTTGGTTATATTAGGTGGAACATTTGTACAAAAACAATGCCATATTGTCATGTATCAAAATTGAAGCAACGATACATGAGTATCATCTTCCCGAATTCGACATGTACCCGGACTGGTTTTTATGTCACACAATCAATCTTTATAGGAGGGGGGCTATCGATCGGCATCATTGTTGACATCTCCCTCTCTATCCCTCTCTCTCTCCATAAATTCGACTACGTGTTAAGCATATAACAGCGATGTCATTATTTTAAAGATGTGATGACATGCAAAATTAAAACAATATTTATTTAGCTAAATTCTGAAAACGGCAACAAAACACGCTCAAAGACATAATTTAGATTGAGGTCAGGTTGAAGAATACAATGTAATTGTTTTCACGAGTACACTCGCAGGTGAACATCACGTGATGAATTGTAATATTAAACAGGTCAATTAAAGACATAACAATGGAAGCTAGAAGTTTCTTTCGAACATGTTTTTTGTTAAATTAAGTGTGCATGAGCACACGTTTGTCGGCTCTTCTCCTTTAATTTAACAATTTATCAATATACAACAACAGTTTTCTTAAGAACTGTCTACAAACATGTGCTGATTATGTATTCAGACGATGAAAAACGTGTGACCTTGATTATCTATTGATATTCAAGAAATCTTCAGGCACCATGCCTTCGATATTTATTTAGTTTACCTCTAAAAAAGCGTTTAAAATTCACATCTTTACCATGAATACACGGTTAAGATATTGGGAGTTTATATGATGGAAAAAAATTAACATTTTGTGAAACTTAAATTTACGGCATTTTTTCTGGCCAGTTAAGTCCACCCATTCTTTGATTTGTGATTTTGTGGAGTGGGTGGGTGGGGGGCTAGCCGCTTAGGATTTGCAGGACTTTTATCTGGGGTGGTCAATGGCACCAAATTTAACGGGAGAGTAGAAAAGTGACTGACCAGTAGGAGATTTGAACATGGAATCCTTAAATCTCCAGTCATTTGATCTACCAAGTTATCTGGCCACTGGCAATGGGATCATCTGATCGCCATAATTAAGGCAAACATCATAAAGACAGATTACCGACCATGCTAAACTTTCCTCTAGTGAGATTTCAATTAAGACTTATACTGCACAATAGTTGTGAAAATGATAAAGATATTGCAAAAAGCATATTCAGTAGTCTTTTAGAGAAAATTAATTGGTGGCAAGATTGGTGAAATATTTAGTATATATGTACATGCATACTTATAAAGGTGTAAACAAATGTCTCATAATTATTAAATGTTATAGTACATGTATGTTAAAACAAGTACTAGCTTGTACAGTCTTTCATACAGATCTTTTTGTGCATGCATGATTATTTGATTTTTCATTGAGAATGAAAAATAAATGTGAAATCTATATACCAATAAACTTTTTTTAAGAAAGCATACATGAGTGAACTGTGTAGATAGTTTGAAAAAAATATAGTTATAAGTTCATTTGTAGATATTAGTTATTTACTGACTAGTTAGGCTATCTTGGACACAAAATCATACCAGACCAAACTTCCACCAGTCTGAGTTTGCCTGACGGGCCTTAATATTGAGCCCTGTGTATATGTGCAGAAACAGAGACAATTCTCACCCGACCTCTTCATCACATGATCTCATCACCAAAAAACAATTTTTAAAAAAAGTTATGAAACTTGGTATATATGTAATACATGTAACATCTTCTCATTCAAAAATATGAAACAAAAATTAAACAATTCTAAACAAGTGAATATCCTAAGTTAATTATCAGTGATTATTAAACTAATAATTCAAAATTACGAATTGAAAAGCCAGGGAGTTCAAATGACTAATCATTGTAAATATAAATAATAATTAAAAAAAAAAAATCTTTCTAATCTCTAGGATATTTCAGATTCAATAACAAGTGACTAGACAAAATCTGCAAATAAATGCATTGGCATCATTATATACTGCTACATTAAAGCTGTATGTTAAATACAATGTTTATTTTTGAAAAACAATGCAAACTTATTATATTACAATTGTGACTGAATTCTAAGAATTGATTACCATATTCTCCTATATAAGTTCTTTAATCAGTTCTTCAGATGTTCAAATGGAAGAGAAAAGGTGGTGCTTATAATGTATGCCACAAATTATAGAAAAATGTTGAACTGGTTGGGTGAAGTTCCAATGAACACATTATAGGCATTAATTATAATTTTCTTTGTCACTGGAGGGTTTTACTATGAAACAAAGTCTATTGGATTACAGAAGGTATAAAATGCCATCAAATCTCTGTATATGATTTTTTTCAAAATTAAAAAAAAAAATTGGTTCCTTATATACGTACTAAGCAATCAGATTAAACAAACTATACAAAAAGTTGGCACATGCATTGCAAAAACGAATACTAAGCTACCGGTAAAATATATCTCTCAAAGTTTACATGCACCAGGCACAGTTATATAAATTGAGTATTGTTATCTTCAGTAAAATTTGATTCATCTTTTGTTTTTACAATGGTTTTGACAACTTTAAGACTGATGCTTGATAACAATTTGACACATTTAAGAAATTAATAATACTATGACCACTGAATGATTCAGATGACCTTGAGTCAAAATCAGGACATCTGTAAGACCATGTAATTCGGATCTCCATGGAATATTTTGAATGCAGGTCAAACTGTCTCTCAATCTCTAAGAAAACTCCTTTGGTTAAGGTGAGTTGGTAAACTGCTGAATTCACACATTATTAATATTAACAAACGAGACTTCATGACAGCCGGTTCTTTGAGGAGCCCCGTTCTGAGGGAAAAATTTACACCACAAGTTCCGGTGAGTCCAAAAAATCCTAAATCCCATATCATAGAGGTCTTTGAGAATGCTTAATCCCAGTAGATATTTGCTGCCGTCTGGTTCGATCCTCAGTGTGATATGCAGCTCAATGGCAAACTGTCGTACATCATCCAGCGCCCCCGAACGAATCATATCAGGAAGGGCAGACCACTCCCACTCTTCGACGTCCACTTTGAGAACATCCATAGGCCGCTGAAATAAGAAAACATAACTGTGATGCATGAACATTAACTGTTAGAATCATTTGTTGCTTTCCATTGCATTCCAGTGGTTGCATCTTGTGCATGGCAAAACCAGGTACATTCTGTAAAAGCATTAAGTTTAGTTCAGAATTATACTTAATTCAAGCAACAAATCATTGGTGAAGCATTTGATTTACATGTACATGTATAATGTATACTCCTATAATTGCTCAAAGCTTCATTTGCCTATATCATTCTTCAAAACTATACATAACTAAAGAATTAATAACAATCTAATATTCATTCTTCAATTTCATAGAAATTGATAAATATAGGGACTTTATAAGAGACCATCTACTAATATTCTAAATTTTTTTGGAGCTTCTAATACCTCTTCCTAAATCGAATTTCTCAAAATGTATTTTACAATTACTATTAATTACATACATGTATATAATATATGATATATATTTATTGTATATTCTGTACAAAAAAACTAAACTCAGTTTTAATTTTACATCTGTATATAAAGTTGTGTTTCTAGAATGTATGAAATACACTTTTGAAATTGTCCCTATATACAGTGCTGTATATATTATAGATATTTGCTACAATGACATGTGGATAATAAAATACTAGCAGGGAATCTAAACGTTCTATAATTGTTCTAATAAGATATATTTTTTCTACAACTGGTATACACACATGTACACATTAATTTATGCAAATTAATACATCATTTCGCAGCATGCAAATCATCAAGCATAGAGGATACAAAACTCAGTTATCATGCATTAAAAAAATAAAAAGTAATATGTGAAAATTTTCACTCAATTTCATTTAATCTTTTTTGTCATATGCATAGTTAGCACTTGTGTATAATTCTTTTGATTCTATTCCCTTCATATTTAAAAGAAACAATATAGGCCTATGGGCTTTGATGGTCACCTGAATGTAACAAAGAAAGTTTATCTAACCCCATATTTTTTTCTTTATTTAACAAACTCAATTTGGTTCAAGGGGGAAATTTCATAAAATAGAATCTATACTGAATGTAGAAAGCTTCATAATAATTTGTAGCTTAAATAGAATTTGAAAATTTGTTGAAAATATATATTTTTCTACAAATAAATGCATATTATTTTGAATACAAATTTCCTCGATATTTTAATATAAACATTTCCTGTATGTTTTTAAGCAAAAATTTCCTGTTAATCTTTCATTAAATATATTTAACCCAACCCTGAATTTAAAAGCTAAAATAATTTTACAAAGAAAGTTTACAACCCTGTTATTACAAACTGAAATGGCTATAAAGTGATAAAAAAATTGATGAAAATCTCTAAGTAACTCATACGACCCCCCCTCCCAAAAAAAATGAAATAAAATCCCAAAATTAGCTATCTACAAGAACAAAAAAAAGTTAATGTATTTTTATCCTTCTTGAAAAAGGTAATTCAATGGACATATTAAATCGATAAAATATGTCTAACTAACTCAAGTAAACACCAATCCCCCCATTAAAAAAAAGAAGAGTTGCAAATCAAATTGAAACAAGAGATGTTTGTAAAACACTTAATATGCCCCCCTCCCCCCACATTGGAATTTTTTTGTAAGTCAAAGGGGCATAACTCTGTCAAAAATGGCATAATTGTACCCAAAACAGAACTTGACCTAGATATTCATCTGATAAATCTCTTTATTAAATTTCATCTCAGTATGTGCAACAGGTGCAAAGAAAATGAACAGAAACTGCAAATATTTTTGGAATTTTTTCAAACTCCAAGGGGCATAACTCTGTCAAAATGGTGTGATCGTACCCAAAACAGAACTTGACCTAGATATTAATGTGATATATCTGTATACCAAATTTGATTTCAGTATGTGCAACGGTTGCAAAGAAAATGAGTGGAAACTGCAAATAATTGAAATTTTTCTAAGTCCAAGGGGTATAACTCTGTCAAAATGGTGTGATCGTACCCAAAACAGAACTTGACCTAGATATTAGTGTGATATATCTGTATACCAAATTTGATTTCAGTATGTGCAACGGTTGCAAAGAAAATGAGCGGAAACTGCAAATAAGTGAAATTTTTCTAAGTCCAAGGGGTATAACTCTGTCAAAATGGTGTGATCGTACCCAAAACAGAACTTGACCTAGATATTAATGTGATATATCTGTATACCAAATTTGATTTCAGTATGTGCAAGGGTTGCAAAGAAAATGAGTGGAAACTGCAAATAATTAAAATTTTTCTAAGTCCAAGGGGCATAACTCTGTCAAAAATGGTGCGATTGTACCCAAAACAGAACTTGGCCTAGATATTCATGTGATATATCTGTATATCAAATTTCATTTCAGTATGTGCAATGGTTGCGAAGAAAATGAACGGAAACTAAGTGGACCGACAGACCGACCGACAGACAGCAGCAAAGCAATATGCCCTCCCTTCTTCGAAGGGGGCATAATTATATATTTTATCAAGAATTCCTAATCAACATGCTATACATTGCATATTATTTTCTGCATGCTTTATAGTTTATTTATTGTTTACACCTTGGTAAATGAAACGGAGTGAACAATGTAACATGGACATTTTTAGAAATATCTCAAGCTCTGGCTTGTATAATGTTTTTTTTCCAGAAAGTAGAAAATATACTTTTAGAATTTTCACTAATTCTTCTTATTAGAAAACTGACAAAGTCATACAGAATTCCTATCAATTAACTTCATCTGTTAACCCTGATACACAATACATTGACTCCTAATATCTTGAACAAATCTTTCTTGAACCATATCCCCTATTTTAGCTGTGGAAGAAATCATTCAAATGCATGATGGACTTGATAATCTTAATCAAATGACCTTTATAAATCTTCATTTAGATACTCTTAAATCTACCAGCACCTTATTTTACATGCATATCTGTAGCTAATTCAATATGAAAAATCAAATATTGATCTAAAAGGGAATTCTTTTATACATTTAGTTAAATCTCATATCTTCTATGGAATCCTTGTTCTTATGACCTTGACCTATTGTCTGACCCTAAAATCTTCAGCCATTGTCATATTATGGAACAAAATTCTTTTGGATCTTGACCTTTATGGTGAGACCCTAAAATCTTTATTTGTCAAATTATGAAATAAATATTAATTATTTTTTACCTTGACCTTTATGGTGTGAGCCATTGTCAAATTATGCAATTGAATAGAAATTCTTTGGTTCACAAGCACTTGAATTATGATTTCAAGAGATGATCCCTGATTGGGCAGAAGGATTGGAGGACATAGTGACTACTTCAGAGTTCAATCATTCAATTATTGGGATTTTTTTTATCAATTGATATTCGAGTTTAAAAAAGATTCTCCTTGAACTACAGTTTATTATACTTACTTGATACATGTAGGGATCCAAAAAAATCCAACACTCCTCCTGGGAAAACCCCGCGGCTTCATGCAATGAGCATTTTTTAAAACAGAGGTATGTTTGCATTGAGATAAAGAATGATGAATCGTCTGTTTTGTTCATAGTATCTGGTTTTCATATTGCCAGTTAACTATTTTTTGAAAATAAGCATGCATTTATGATCTTTCAAGCTTTTCTGAGTATTTTTCTGGCTGACAATATTTTAGAACCTGTTAAGTTCCATTGACCCTCAGCTTTTAATTTTCAACCCATATTTTCCTTTCTTTGTCTAACTTTCCAACTGTAAAAGCACTTAAATTTTTCTGAGGTGAAAAAATTCTCATAAATGACTTCAAAAATATTTCAGACACAATTCTGCATCCATGTGATTAGACCCAGCATGACTTGTATATTGCATAGAAGTTTTATTGATTATATATGCTACATCAGATATCTTTGATTTTAACCTTAACCTGAATTCTACAAACAATACAACTTTCATTATTCCAATTTCAACCCATACAATCACAATTAGGTACACATGGCTCTGACATCTATTATTTACTGAGCATTTAGTAAAGTGTTGGTGGTTACGGCCAAATACAAACCACAAAGGCATTGTTACTTCTGCTTAATACACTTATAGCTTGCTTTAAATACCTTAAGTTAACAAACAGTGATGTGAACATTTATTACCAATAATGGTAACTTTTGAGAGAAAATACATGTATTAACATTACAATGACAGGATCAAGGCCTAATGGCCATATCAGTCATCTTAGTTTGACACTATACCATGAATATTAAGGATCTATAGAATAAAAATTCATAAATATACACAACAAACAGCAAAATAAACTGATAAAAGAAGATATAAAGTGGAAAAACCTGATCAATTAATGTTTCATTCCATTCTACATTAAGGTGGGGGGGGGGGGGGGGGGGGGGGGGGGGGCTCAGCTCACTACCCAATGCATTTTAATATCATCATGACACATGGATAAACTTAATGTGTAATTTTGAATTCCTCACTAGCATCCAAGCTTAATATTTTGCATTTCAATGGGTAAAGATGTTAAGAAGGCAATACATGTGACTGTTAAACAAGAAAAAATCTTAAGGCACAATTCATATCCCTATGGTATTATTATAAATGAGTTCAATGAAATATATAGAGATAACAAACAGTATTCAGGCTCAAAAGTCCATTTAACAATTCATTATAGGAGCAGAGCAAACATGGACCTCCAAAACAGCAAAAGTGGGACCAGGTGCCATGGAGGGTAAGCATCCCCTGCTGGTCACACCCGTCGTGTACTCCTTGTCATGATTGGAAAATAAGGGGGGAAATCTGTAGAGTTAAATTTAGAGCTACAGTAGATCTGATAAAGAAGGCACACAATCTAGGTTCATTTCGTCAAGATCTTTTGAGAAAATATTTTCATACATATAGTCATTCTTGTACTTTTCATTAGGATTAATCAAGTAAAGAGAAATATTGACAATGTTCACATTAAAGAACAAGAAGTCAAATTCAGCTGCATCATCAATGAAGAGATTTAAGCTGAATTAAGCTGTGGTGTTTAAAGGCTAGAGAGAAGTAATAAAGAGTCTTCCATGGTCTGCCCTAAGCATTGTCTTTAGAAAAGATTTTAATTAAAGTTTTCCATGCTGTTTACAAGGATGTGTCCAGCATAGGGCTACATGTATATCAATGTTGTTCATATAAAGGATGGGTCAGTTAATGAAGATGAAGTTCACAAGAAGACAATGAAACACATTATTGATGCTTAGTAAAAACAGAAAAGGTTTATCAAAAGCAGTACTATATAAATCAATATTAATATTTCTCTGAAGCATGCAAATATGAAACAAAAGCTTTACATAGGGAACACATAAGACATGCTTTGTAACAATAGTTATTTCTACTGTTTATAATGCAACAGCATGCTATGGGTTTACAGGGAGTTTTAACATAGTGTTGAGAGACTGTCAATAGGGAATCATATGTCAATATTGTTTAAGGTAGGACAAAACACCCGTGGATTCTATTTTAACCCATTTCTTAAAAAGTACTGGAGGAAAAAAGAATATTACTCTATTGACAACAATGAATGATCTCTGAAAGAAAAATAATAAGTTTTGGCATATTTGCGTTATATTTTGTGAAAAAATCAGAGAATCCTATATATTGGTCACTTGGGAGCTTACATTTTGGAATGTGTTTATGCTATCTAAGTGCAATAAACAAGCATGTAACAGTCTGTTATAAAATGCAGTGCAACTTTTGTTCCATAAATAGTAGAGGGGTGATATTTGGACACATATATAAGGAGTCTCCATTCTTTATGTACTACAAAATATTGTGAAGTCATCTACTGAATCTTTTAGTTTTTTTGCCATTGAATTTTTTTTAATTGCCAAAATATTTTAAACCACCGGTTCAATTTTCTTTATTTTTTCACATTTTATTCTAGGACCCATTTGAATCATTCTGTTGATTTTTTGTAAAAATTGAATTATACATTTTCTCTTAAGAAAACTTATACTGTTTGATATTTACATGTAAATTAAAATTGAGCATTGAGAAATTTTGCCTCAGTACTATTTTCATCATTTTTGACCTTCATATCATTTAGATAAATTTTGTAGGACTGGGTATTGGTTGGGAATTGCAATAAACGTACTGTGATGTTTTGAATTGTAAGTCAAGAGCTTGTCAAGATAGGAATCTGACTTTGTTATTGAATTAAACCAGCTCTGAAACAAAATACTTATAAAACACTGCAAGTCTAAATCACTTTTAACACAACATACCAACAGGATTTTTCATTTCCACCCTTGTAGAACTACATGTATTGCATTCGACCTAACCTGTTAGATGTTTTATAACTGTGTTATAATTTATTACATACTTAAGGATGTTTACATTGAATAAGCAGTATGTTTGGTAAGAGCATTGTCATCCAGAAAAAAAGAATTTGAATAATTATTTCATTTATTTATTTTTTAAGTCAGTGTCTAGAAATCAAACTGATTCATGTAAAGAGTTTATATTTCTTGTGTATCTTGACCTCCTTTTACAAATCCTCTAAAAACATACAAATCCCCAAGCGTTTTCAATCGAACACTCCTGTGACCACTATTAGACTGCTTCCTCACAAGAGATACTGATGGGAGGGGCTGGCCCCTTACCTTAGCGTGGCCCAGTTCCTCTCTCTGTTTCTGTAAGGTCCTCATCTTCCAGCCTGTCCCCCGGGAGGGATTGTTGTCCCCCGACAGACCCGTGGCATGGAAAAATACATTTTTACCGTGTTTGTGATCCCCTACCCTCATGCTGCAAAAAAAACAAAACAAGGAAATTAAGGTTATACAAAGGGAAAACAGAAGTTAAATGTGTATTTCTTAAATATTGGTCTTTATTATTTTGTTAGTGATATAATTGCTAGTCAATAATTTTTTTTTTTCCATTAGCTAATGAGGTTGTCTGAACAGTTCCAACAGGATGGACAGACGTACAGACGGCTTGATGGACCTATAAACGTAGACACCCCTATGTCCCTTATGATGAATTGAACTCACGTCTGAACTGTACATTACATTGTACACAACCAAACTTTGTTTAAATACTTGATAATTTAAAAAGAATTACTCACTACTCAACCAAGAAATATTCATATCCTAAAAAAATTTAATCCTTCCTAAAATACAAACACTATTTTAGAATCAGAGCATAATTCATTTAATTGGCAATTGAATCATGAAAAAAAAATGGAGGAATGGCAGATCCAAGTCCTGCAGTTCACCTTCAACCTACTACATTAAAAAGTGACCCCAGAAACTCTGTGCTAACTATGACACATTACAGACACCCAAGAAACTCTGTGCTAACTATGACACGTTACAGACACCTCAGAAACTCTGTGCTAACTATGACACATTACAGACACCCCAGAAACTCTGTGCTAACTTTGACACATTACAGACACCCAAGAAACTCTGTGCTAACTTTGACACATTACAGACACCCCAGAAACTTTGTGCTAACTATGACACATTACAGACACCTCAGAAACTCTGTGCTAACTATGACACGTTACAGACAACCCAGAAACTCTGTGCTAACTTTGACACATTACAGACACCTCAGAAACTCTGTGCTAACTATGACACATTACAGACACCCCAGAAACTCTGTGCTAACTGAAGTTTGAAATCATCTTATACAATTATCCTACTTCCTTGTAGGATTTAACACAAAAAGCTTTGTATCTGATCGACCTATTTCCTCCCTATACACTAACTTCCCCTAGTTTATAGTATTGTAGTTTTAAAAAAAACATTGTACATAGTTTTATGATGTGGCTCTAAGTGTTTAAATTTGTTACTGAGAGAATATATATTGGGGTGCATGTTGCTTTTGGACTGTTTTGTACCTTAGTTTGTTTATTTATATTTGTTTAACAACTTTGTGAACAGTTTATGCATAACATATGATGGATGAATATCAATTGCCTTGTGGAATGTCAAGGAACTGCTAGAATCTCTAACACTGAATGATTGCTTTTTGCATTATCTTTAAAATCAGAAGAAGTAAATCCTTCTAATTTATAAGTTCTAAAATTTTGGTAACGAAGGGTTAAAAAGAACTAAGTCTCATTACTCTCCGGTCTTTCCCTGATGAAGTCTGATGCAATCCGCGGTCAGGAAGACAACTACTTAAGACACTACTTAATGATAACGATCCATTTCCCCTGTTCTGACTAATTAGATCATTGGCGACATACTTAAAACAAACAAACTGTATAAGCACATTACAAATAAAACCCAAAACAGCCTTTAAAATTTAGCTGACTTTTTAATGCAGTCAAAAGGTTCTTAAAAATAACTTGATAAAATTTCCAGAAACTTTATTCAGGTTGAAGTGAACCATAAGTTAAAATGTAGGTCTTAAAACAGAACACTCTTAAAATTACATATTTTAAAGGATTTTTAGGTCAGAAAGACATTAATGACAAAAACAATTATATATTACATAATCACTTGGCGATAATTGGTATGAAATGTTTCCCATTTTATTTTGTGAGTTCAAGAATCTACTTTAAACATTGAAATTCAGTATTCAAATCCTGCTTCTGTTTACATTGGTTAGAAAATTATGACTCACCAATATCATAAAATTTTGTCACGTTTATGACTTGGAATTTGTCCAAAAGTTTCTATTCACCTTACAAAGATTTTACCTGGGATCAAAGGAATGCACTTCACAATTGTATTTCTTCACAATGGCATCATCAAAACTAAAGTCAAACTGGATGCTGAAAAATAGGTAAAAAATTAATATCATCACACCCCACAAACAATTTTAAAGATCTTCCAGAATCCATACAGATGCTAAAAAGTCCATGACAGCTTAAGCCTTAACATATAATCTAAGACCACATTTTGGTAATGTATTATTAAGAAGAATATGATATTTGATATAGTTTAATTAATAATTCTTAGAAATATTCAAGATTAATTAAACTTTATATATTAAAATAGCGATACACATAACTTAGCAAAAAAAGTTTTTCAGGATATAGAAAGCATGTATCACTCCCCTAAAAAGTATGATAAATCAGATGTTTATCCTTGCAAACAAAAATCCTCTGTGTAGAATGAACCAAAACATCTGTTTGATTATTCTGCTAAATGAAATACATTTACAGTATAATACCTCTTAAATTACAATTTACCCATAAGAATAGACTAGACAGTTGTTCCTTGGACGAAATCTGTAGTCATCGCAAAAATCCCAGCCTCCGTCATCTAACTTCCCAAGACGAATGACCTTCCGACAGAAAATCTGTAAGCTGTTGATATACCTTCAAGAATAGCACAAAAATGTCATGATTCTAAGGTAGCTAGGACTGATACCCTACATACATTCAGGTATAATAATTCTTAATTCTCAATTTTATTTATCTGAAAAACATAAAATCAAATATGATGGATAAACATGTCATGATTTTTAGGAAGGACTGATACCCTACATATAAATTCAGGTATAATACCAGGTAATTCTTAATTCTTGTTTTTATTTATCTGAAAAACATAATATATAATTATTGCATGTAGTTGAGTGTAACATTGAAAATTTTCACCCCAAGAAAACCATTGTCAACCAAGGCGCAGCTGAGGTTGACAATGGTTTTCGAGGGGTGAAAATTTTCAATATAACACTCAACTATATGCAATATTTATTATATTATACAAATACATATTACAGTGAACCGTGCGTGCATAAATTCTGCGCAGTCGCTATTTCTTGGAATATCACCCTTCGTCAAGCACTGTTGACTGTTGCTATGCTGGAGGGCGTGGTTTCATTATTCCGCGGGTAATAGTGTTTTTTAACCAAATGTTTCTCAACCAATCAGATTCAACTAATTTACATGAAAGTACAATATAATCAAATATGATGTATAATTTACACTTGCTGGAAATTTCTCATTGTTTCTTATTCAAAATGTTTGTCCACAATTTTTCTAGGAAGCCCTCAAATACATTTTGTTTAATATATATGCCTCTTAAAGATCAATAGTTGAACAAAGAGACATAAAAAGAACAATATCAATTGATTTATATTTTTTAAAAGCTATACCTGAAAGCAAATGCTTCAATCAATTTTACATGTATAGATCTAGCTAACTTGACCATGCAACTACAAACATGTACAAACATTTACAAAGAGACAATTAAAAATTTGTAACAAGCATGAACAAATTTATCTATAAATAGGTTCAGAATCAAATTCAACCCGCTCCCTTGTGACTATTGTTAAGAAAATTGATTGTCTGAAATAAAAAGAAAAAAAAAATCAATGTGTCATTTAATCTTCGTTAACTTTAGAAATATGACTGAATCACTGAAAAGATTTTACATGTTGATAGTTTCACTTGCCTGAATTAAGAATTACCTACCTCAGGCAATCAGCAATAAATGTCCATTACCATGATTACAGCAAAAGTACACTTATAAAGCTCAACTGCTTACTGATCCTTGTAAGGACAGACTGACCAACTAAAAACTTCAATGTCAAGGTCACATACTTGCGATATATGTGTGATATATCACCTATGAACCATGACACAAACTGACCAACTAAAACCTTCAATGTTATGGTCATTTACATGTACTTGTGATATATGCGTAATACTTGTGATATATGTCACCTACGAACCTAAAAACAAACTGACCAACTTAAACTTTAATGTCAAGGTGACTTACTTGTGATACAGGTCCCCCAGGGCCCCTTGGTCCATCTTCTGCATGACTTCTTTGGGAGGCAGAACCACAGTGTCATTGTGGGGGTCAGGATATCTCAGCCGGTACTCGTCAGATTTGGATAGAGTTTTGGGATGCTATAATTTAAAAAAAAAAAAATTAAAATTTTTTTAGTGATTCTCCCAAAATATTAGTTTAAAAAGCTCCTTTTTTTACTATAATTGAAAAATGAGAAATTGTAATTTTCAATAAATTTTGACCATCATGCAACCAGAATTTAAAATGGGGAAATGTATTTTTTTGCTTTTTTTAAATTTTTTTTTAAATTTTGTATAATTCATTTATTCTTCTTTGTAAGTTTTTTAAAGTGATTATTCATACACAAAAATGTTACCCTTTTGGAAATTCCTTTTTAATGCAACAATATGAAAATACATGTATGTATACAATTTGCATCTCATGACTTTTTATGTAATTATATTGCTTTTGGCAATTTTGGGTAATGAATAAATAAAAGGTGACATCTTTCTTGAACAAACTTTTTTACACACATTGATTGATGTTCAATTAGAGTGCATGGCTAGCCAACCATTATACCACAACATTATCTGTGTGCTTCAATGCAGAGATTACAAGAATGAAGTAAAAATAAAAATTTATCATCCCAATTCACTTGAGGTTTAATATTCATAATGACAGTCACATGCTTGTTGTTACATTCTATTCATTTAAATCACCCCTTTAAAAGTGTCTAATGTGAATTCACCATAAATTTCCCAAATTGATTTTATCACTGAATGGTCTTTGAATGTGAACAGATTTCCTATATAGTACATGGTCTCTCTCAAATTTCATACAAGTCTAATTGTTCCTGTGTATTATAATTTAAATTTGTCTATTTATCAACATATTCAGGGAGAGTCAGCTTTGCTAAAAAGAAACCATTTCACGACTCTTTGCATTGACTGATCAATATAATAAATCAACAATACCAAAGAAGATTAAAAATGTCAGTGAATATGTAAGCAATTGCTAAAACATATCAGCTGTATGATGCAATTAATCTTTTAATCTTTGATAATAATTAACATTTATTTAAAGTCAAGTGCATCAACAAAAAACATTAGCTGAGAAGAGCTATTTTCCCATTTTTCTTAGTTATCTGCGACTTATAATCATAATTCCTCTTCATTACTTGTCAACTAGGAAAGTGTCTGTGTACGACATTTACACGTACATATATACACACACTTAACTTGATGTAAGCCCTTCACTTTTTTTAAACAATGTGCATTTTGTCTGTACTTAGCGTGTGATATGTTAAAGATTTCTTGTGAGTGGGTTTTTTATGTGTCTGAATATCGTCACATTCATCCTGAAAATAAAATTTTATAATGCGTCGGTCAAACTTCAACGTACTGCAGTTTAAGTTCTAAATGTAAATACTACCAGTTTATAATTATATATAAACTTTTAATAAGTTAATATTGCAGTTATTTTATTAATGTCCTACTTGGATATATACGAGAGAACACATACAAGAAAAAGAGAAAGTATGAGCTTAGCAGGTGCTTGCAAAGTACAGAGAGATCAAGGTAATGGAGAGAGAATTGTGCTTTGAATACAGATAGGAGATTCCTAAATGTTGATCCACTATCAAGTCATATAGCCATGCCAATAGAAATAAGAATATGTAATCATTAATGTATATTAGTTTACTATACCAGTACACATCTACATATTTATATATGAAGATATAGGTATACATGTTCTATGATGGACGAAGTTATCCATCAGAGCAGGAAAGAGAGAAAAATAAGCAACTTACATACAATACATGCACGCTATAGTCCTAAAGCAACAGATACAAACAATGCTGAACATATGCAAAAATATCTGGTGAAAAATGAAGAAATGATAAATCAGTGTTATAACTGATCATGTACCTTAGTGTTTCTCCTAGTTTTATTGTTCATTATGGGCTAAAAAAAATCATATCTTTACTTTCAACAATACATACATGTACATATACACTGTAACACAAAGCTTTGGTTATATAATCCATTGGCAAGTTCTGTTTGAATCTTACACCCCATCCCCCACTCCTCCCTCATCCCTGCCCCCTGAATTTATCTGGCCCCCTGGAAACTAACGTGCAGGGACCTTCACATTCCTCGTTCATTCATCTCCTATCCCACCCCCTCAGCTTCAACTTAGACCCCACCATCTGTCATTTCCAGGGCATTTCCATGGCACCGTTCAATGTAACAGCAGAGAAGAAAATGCAAAGAATCAAACCAGGATTTGAATCTGGGTCTGTATAAATGTTCTCTCTATCTACCAATGATCAAAACTGCTTTATTGTCTTACTACTATTCTCTCATGTATGTTAAAACATGTATGTTAATTTCAGCTCTGAATCCATCTTCACAAGCCAAGGGTTTTTGGTCCACTCCACTCCCCACAAGCCCTTGGCTTGAGAAGATGGTCTGAATCAATCCCAGTGGCAGTCAGATGGATATTAAGATTGCTGGTGTCCAGAGAGATCATTTGGTAGCAAACATGACTGGACTGGAGATAGAGTTTGATGCTGGGTCTGATTCCCAGTCTGGTTCATTGTATTTCTCCTTTCCTACTATCTTTGGTACCTTGACCATGCCCTGGAAGTGATAGGTAAAAGACCTGCCATGGAAGAGCCTGGGTTGGTGTCTTTGTGGCCCTAAGATATCTAAGGAGGGAGGAATGTGGTGGTCAGATGGGTTCAATCAATAGTAGCCAGACAGCTCAGTTGGTAGAGCACCTGACTAGAGATTCATGGGGACTAGGTTTGAATCCTGGTCTGGTGTAACTCTTTTTTTCCCTCCCCCATTACTCTATCATCCTAGTCCTTTGTGTGACCAAAGCTCAGATTACAACAGCATAAAGAATTAATCAAAGGCTAGAATATTTCCTTAATATGTCCTAAGTAACAATCAAGTCAAAATTACCTAGTAAGTTGTAAAGTGGATATTTCATGTCACGTTGCGTCCACGATACTTTCTCTTTCTTATAATGCACAAAACCTTCAAAACGGCATCTTTTAAAGAAACTATTTCAATTCAAAAGTTTCATTCAGTAGCTCGCCATGGTCATTTTTGTTGATTTTTCTTTAACAATGAATAGCCAACACCTTATTTATAGTTTAAACTAGGATTTAACTCGACCTGTTTGATTTGGTTTTGAATTCTTTTTAAACAAGAAACAGTGATTCACAGATCAATATTCTTCAAACTTTATAGAATGTCACTCACATTCTTTGTCAGTGACCTTGATGTTCTAATTTTTTGGAGAAGTATTCTTGAAAAGGACCTTATTAGCAGCATTTACATTGTAAAGAAATATTAGCATAGACAAAATGCCCACAATCTATGCAATTAACATAAATAATATTCTCCCGTGACAAGCAAGTCAATGATTTACAATACATAATATATTTATATTTTTGATAGATTGTGCAGTTCACAGCTGGCTCTAACTCGATCTTTAGCAGCCACAATACATCATGATTTATGACGTCCTTTTAGTCAATATTGCTTCAAAACTAAAGACATTTATTTTCCATCTGATCAGCATATAGATAAACTGTCTACAGTTACTTCAAAAGATGTACTTTATAAAAAATTAAATCCATTATATGACATTCTCTTTGACACACTAATCACAGTGTTGTTTTCAAAGTGGCAATCATTTTCTCTGATGATGCCGCCATGCAGACAAACATCTTATCTAGTTTCTATATTTAACTTTATTTGCTTCAATGACTACTTTCTCATAGCTTCTCTTCCATTGACAATGCTAATTCCAGTATATACATACATTCTGTCATCTGTAAATGCATTAATTTAACTGTCATTCATGATGCAAACCCCTTAAATTAAGGTAACCACATAACTTTATCACATGGTACTTGGTAGTTTTACTGCTTCAGGCAAAGACTTGTTTTTGTAGTTTAAAGACTTATAGGTACACAATAAAACCAACATTCTAATATATATCAAACGAGTCAGTTACTTTTCCTTACAGTATTTGATTTCAATTGTTACCATCTACAGAAATGTATAGGGTTAATCTACCTTATAAATGGCAAGCTGCTCTGTCTATCAGATTGATCAACTCACAATATATTTCCCAAAGGCAAACAGTAACAAACCTTATTTATTATACTATAGTGATTTACTTTTTCAAGGACCATAAATCCATTTAACAAACCTCAATAAGTTATTTTCTTTTTCGAGAACCAAAATAAAAATGGATGATCAAAATACAGAGTTGGATTTATATGCATCAGCCATGTTTATAAATCATCACTTGTCAGACATTTCTCCGATAGTCAAGTGTTCTACTGAAAAGAATTAATTACCAAATTTCTTAAAAAGAAACTGTATCGATACACTACAGGTTCATATAGTCACAATTTTTCCAAAAGAAATTACATTAGTAAGACAAACAACTCCAACTCTATAACCTGCATGGGAGAAAAATACAACTTGGACCAAGCCAGGATTTGAACCCTCTACCAACTGAGCTTTCTAAGGCCACTTGATCGTATCTGTCTGATCTCCAACCCCCAACCC
>PRKT01000018.1:142557-180808 GCA_003671525.1 Saccostrea glomerata | reverse complement strand
ATTATTAAGCACAATGTGAAATCCTCATACTTATCCATGCCTCATCGCACACCTGGGGTAGTGGACAGTTAAACAATTGAAAGACAGCTTTTCATTAATAGTGTTCAAAAGCTGCAATGTTTAAACTATATGATTTACAGAGTTTGCTTTTTAAATGTCCATAGTACAATTAAAAGTAAATTTATATACTTTTTTGTCTATTTTAGCTAAAATGCCGACTTATGAGAACTTGCATTGAATTAGCTACAGTTTGTTCTTTTAGACGGTGTATCTACAATTTTTGACCCGATAATAAGCGCTCATGCAAATCAAAACAATATTTCAAACGGAAGTACGTCATAACATGGAGATATCCCATTCTACCTTAAGGTCAGACGAGACGTTCCTCAAAATCTGTTTTGTATATCTTCGTAATGTATGAAAAATATTCAAAATTTTCATAACATTCTAATTTCTAAAGCAGTTTCTAGACGTTTTTAAAAAATCCAAACACTTAAACATTTGAAATTAGAAAATTATTTTTCTTCCCCAAAGGATTATATAAGAAAAACTACCCCTGGTATCTTGCAGAAATGCCTGGTAAGGTATCTCAATTTTTTGTGAGTAAACATGTTTAAGTAGCAACACTTCAATGACAAACTGTTAGAAAAAATTATCTATTATTAAGGAACGTCTCGTCTGTCCTTAACAGCTGTTTTGTACATTTCAGCTGATTTGTTTGTTTTTTTCCTTTGGAACGTGATGAAATTTACATTCGTCAGGCCAATATATCATTCGAAGACATAGCATTACATATGTGCAAACTGTCAAAATATCAAGTTACCTCTTTTCCTGTCCCAGTCTGTCGATTTAGCTGTTGAAAAACTCCAGGGCCTGAATGCAAAATATAAATTGTCGTGAGGCCAGCCAAAAATAGCAGAGCCAGCAGCACTGTGTTTCTGCCTCTCATATTTTAGATACACTTGTAAAATCGCCACACTCTCTTGTTTAACGCCATACAAAACACGTTCCAACAAAGAAAAGTAATAACCTTTAAAATCCTGGTTAATCCGCCCCGAACTTCATTCGTTAAATGTTTTCATTAGTTATTACGCCACGTGTATCCGCTCCTGGGGCTGACATGTCAAAGAGTTCTCGCAAAGAAAATGAATGGGCAGTCGTGCGTGAAGGGAAAAGCGGTGTCGGTGATTTTCTTCCCAAGTTTACCGAGTCTGGTCATTTTTAATGCAGAATCGACTCAGAAAGTTTTTTCTAACATATTCTTGTTATGCCCCATAATCGAAGATTCAGCGGTAGCCTAATGTTATCGTTTTTGTCCTGTTTGTCTGCAAAACTAAGTATATACTTAATCGATTCTGCATATAACCTTGCTAATAACTTGGCATAGGGCTAGACGGACCTGTGTCTATGGTTTTATTTCAGACTACTTCAAGTAATAGATTTTAATTGATAACTAAGTCATAATATCGACTACAGAATTTGCTAAATTATTTTAAGGGAGACTGCTTTTCTTTGCTTCATTAACTTGTTTGTTAATAGCTTGCTTCGTGTTGGAAATCATGAAGTTGAATGCACATCGAGCTTGGTTTTTGCGTATTCGGGAGGGGTAAACTTCATGTACAGATGGTAATGGTAAAGGTATATTGAAACATTATAAGAGAAGTTAAGGAGAGAAAAGTTGATCATCACGTTTATCAACAACATTTGTTTTTAGGTTACCATTAAAGTCTTTCTTGTAAAAAATATCCAAAAATGAAACTTTTGTGTCAGACTTTTGTTATACATGTATTTTATTTGGAGTTTAAATGAATGTGTGTAACGTCGTTGATATATCAAGATTGTGAACTGAAGACCACAGCAAGATACTTTTTCTTTTCATGAATAAATTTTTGCATAAATTCTGTCTCGTTACTTCAAAAATAGGTCTGCTAAGAAGACTTGATCTTAAAAATTAAAAGCTGCTACATTGTATCTATGAAGTCAAAAAGCCTGGACTTTTATCATAATGGTAAGTGGTTGAACATGGATTTTTAGATGTTATTGATTTTGTTAACATTTTGTGATCTTAAATTCTCTAAAAGCTCCTTGGAAGCTGTAAGAAGTATCCACATACGATTTAAATCACTTCTCCAATATATTGTTCCAAAGTACTCCTGAAGATTCTCCTTCGCTGATTTTAGAGAGGAGTAAAAAAAAGGCTTTAAGGAACATTAAGGAACATTGGTGGAGTCTGCTATGTATATCTTTGTTTGTACCGGTTGTTTGTAAAGATGCAAAGTATCTGCTTTTTAATCCTAGAGAACAGGATGTGTTTGTGAAACACTGATGCCCCGTATGGCAGCTTATGGCGAGGTTTTTTTTTCTCTCAAATACAAGTCAGACTTCAAGATCGGGTCAAAATTGTTGATACATTTGTATCTAAAGAAAGGTCTTGTCATAAGGAATAAACCTGAGAAATATGAAAGCCCTAGTATTAACTGTTGAAAAGTTATGACCAATGTTATTTTTTATTAAATGGGTCAAACTCTAAAGTCAAGATCAAAAGGTAAAAATATTTACACCCATTGAAAGATCTATTTACAATGCATACACATTTGAAGTATATATGAAAGCCCCAGCTTCAACTGTTCAAAAGTAATACTAGGTTTGGTATTTTTTGTAAAAATATGCCAAACTCCAAGGTCAACGTCAATTGTAATATATTTTTTCTTTATCTATGTAAAGCCAAGAATCACTTAATTATTGCATCATTATCCGATGTATGAAAAATAAAAACACGATGGCCTGCAAAGGAAAACAGCGCAACAATGGTACATGCACAAGGCTCTTATCTGATGCTCGAGTGCTCAAGTCAAATAAAAAAAGGTCATTATTTTGTGTGAATATCCTTTTTAGCTCAACTTAGCTGAAAGCTCAAGTGAACTTTTCTTATCACCCGTTGACCGTCGTCCGTCCGTCTGTAAACTTTTCACATTTTCAACTTTTGCTCAAGAGCCACTAGGTCAATTTTAACAACAGTTGGTACAAAACAGCCTTGGGTAAAGGGTATATAGTTTAATTTGCTAAAATGACAGATCAATTCCCCTTTCATGGATAGTTAATTAAGTAAAAACAAAAATAGGGTAAGGTCATTAAAAATCTTCTCAAGAACCACTTGGACAGAAAAGCTGAAATTTATGTGGAAGCATCCCGAGGTAGTGTAGATTATAGATTGTTCAAATCATGTCATCTGGGGGTTGTGAGAGGCCGCAATACGGAATCCAATTTTATTGAAATATATATATATATTAACATACCGGTATATCATTAAAAATCTTCTCAAGATCCACTGGACCACAAAAGCTGAAACTAATGTGATGGCATCCTGGTTTAGTGTAGATTTTAAATTGTATAAATTATGTCCTCCGGGGGTATAGGACAGGGTTACAGAAAGGAATCCAATTTTCACATTGAAAAATATAGGGAAAATGTTTTGAAATCTTCTCGAGAATAACTGGGCCAAAAATGCTGAAAAGTTTGTGGGAGTATCCTGGTATTAATATTCTTATTGTTTAAATCATGAACCCACCCACCCCCTATCGGGAGAAGGGTGGAACCATAAAAGGTATTTCATAGGGTGGATCTTGTGAAGAACAACAGGGCCAAAGTTACTCAGGCGAGAGTTTTGGTCCACGAGCCTCTTGTTTTATATACAAATTACTACCAAACTCTTTTCAAGAATACAATATTTCATTAATCATCTTCAACTTTTCCTCTCAAGAGCATCATCCCAGTACGATCAATTTTTAAAACCGAGACAGGCTACTGACAGATAAGTTGATGTTACAGGGATTTTACACACCCGATCAACAGGGAATGCTTACTCCTCCTAGGCATCTCATCCCACCTCTGGAATTTCCAGGATTCCGTGATTTATGCCCACTTTATAGATTTGTTTGGAACATTTATAGATCTTTCGAGATCGATCATTATTTGTTATCTGTACAATTTGTTTCCCACAAATTATATAAACAAAACTATAGACATCCTTTTAATACATAAGTTCTAAATTCTTTTCAAGGTCACAACACTTCATTACTCAAGAAATTATAAAGAAAATATTTGTTTTCAAAGCAAATCTACCAATTTAGCTCCAGTTAAGGAGAATTTAAAACTCGGTGACGATGGTCCAGATACCTTTTTTACTATGATTGTAGAAAAGTTAAGATATGCAGATCAGAAGTATCTTTTATAGCACGTTTGGATTTTGATGTATGTATGGGATTGTTGCTATACAGTAGTAAACGGTAGTATTTCCCCGAGGGAAAATTTACTACGCAGGTATATCCGGAAGCGATGTTTGTTGTGAAGTAATCACTCTAAGGGGAAGCTTTACTTCATATATAGTAAACTTTTCGGGGGAAGGTTTGTTAAACAGAAGATTTTCTATATGGCACGTTATAGGCCATATTTGGAATAGTGTAATGGGATGAATCTCGATCTGCCTCTATTTCAGCTAGTTGTGGAGGCTTCTCGTATTCGGAACCCGAAAGATAATCCCCATAACTTGATCTAGCTGAACCGGGTGGCGTCTCAAATCCTGGGCTGTGGAGATCCGTTGAACAGGTTATCCGTGGAGGCTTCTCGTATCCGGAACTAGAAAGATTAGCTGACCCAGATAATTGTGGTGGCTTTTCATACCCGGAACTGGAAAAATTGTTATTTTTTGAGGATGTTCCATTTTCATTGTCTGTTAACTTTTTAGATGTTTTCAGATTATATTCGTCCAAAGTCCCATAACGATTCTCTAAAAAGAGGAAATCCGAGTCAACTTTTTTGCTTATCATCAATACAAAAAGTTTTATACCACTTTGCATAATGATGTGCATCTTTAAGGTAATATTTAAACGAAACTAGAACTAAATAACAAGTGAAAATAAATCTGTCTACTAGAATGTGAACTATTTCCAATGCTAACCAAACTAAAAAAAAATCATTTTCTATTTTATTTAGATGACCAAACAGGTTTTAAGATTCAATAAAAATATACAGTATATTATTGTGTCTTGCATACAAGTATTATTAGATATATCATGTCTTTTACCGCTTTCTTTTTTAATCAGTTGTTCGCCAGGGATTTCGTAGCTGCTTAATCTCACGTTGGTTTTGCTGAAATTGAAAAGACATATAATGTTCAAACACGTACGTGTTCAAGTCTACAGATAAAATGTCCCTTGGATCACAGTGCTTGTCTGAACTTTCTCATCAACATCGAATATTTAAACAAAATCTACATACAGTATTTGAAAGCGAGACTTGTGTTGTGAGATGTGTTGTATTTGTATTGTTTCATCTTGTATATTATTAGTAACATTAAGTTTCTTGAACATTCCAGAGTGGTCAATATGTTTGGTCATTTCATCTAGAACATTCTTGAACTTTATTCATGTCCAGAACTTTCCAGGAATATCATGTATTTACAATTTCTAGAATATTCTAGATTTATAATACTGTATAAATACCCTGTAAATTCGATGCATAGGGATACATTGTCGTATAAGCATCATTGAGGTATTTGGGATATAATTTCACTGGGACATTGTGTGCAGCAACGGACACTCTGATGTATGTATTTTTAGATTTTTGCTAAGTTTGTACTTAATGATTTGTATATTACTGTAAATAAATTATTGTTAAGTTTAAACTGTGTGATTGATCTTTGCTGGCATTTAGGGTTATTCTGACCCATAACAGAATTGGGGGCTCGTCCGGGATAAAGAAGTTTTGCACTTTTGCAGTTTATTGTCAAAATTTTGTTTATTGAACCGTTAAATTTGATTATAAGCCAGCAGAAATCAACATGGTGTTTTCGGTCAC
This sequence comes from Saccostrea glomerata, assembly GCA_003671525.1. Classification (NCBI taxonomy): domain Eukaryota; kingdom Metazoa; phylum Mollusca; class Bivalvia; order Ostreida; family Ostreidae; genus Saccostrea; species Saccostrea glomerata. The sequence continues at coordinate 174,952 of PRKT01000018.1, read as the reverse complement.
AGACTTTCTAAGTTCACCAAGTGTTCAGGTTTTTGATTCGTTAAAAAAGGATGACTTGATCGCATTAGGTATGCATTTTGGGTTAGAAGTTAAATCCTCACAGAGAAAGCAAGACATTAGAATTAAGGTTGCAAACAAACTTGTAGATGAAAACATCTTTGAAAAATACGAACTTCCAGAATATACAGTTAGATCAGAGTTAGGCTCTTATAAAATGGCAGACTATCAGTTTCAATTAGAGTTAGAGAAAATGCGATTAGAAAGAGAAAAATTAGAAAGAGAAGATCGAGAAAGAGAAAGGGAAGAACGAGAAAGAGAAAGAGAAGAACGAGAGCGTGAACGGAAATTTGAATTAGACAAATTAGAAAGACAAGAGCACTTTGAGTTAGAGAAATTAAGATTACAGCAGAATTCAGAACCCTCATTTGTCAAGAATGAATTTGATGCAGCAAAAAATATTAGGTTAGTTCCGAAATTTCAAGAAAAATCTGTAGACAAGTATTTTCCCCAATTCGAGAAAGTCGCAGAAAATCTTAAATGGCCACAACACGTTTGGTCAACAATGTTACAAAGTGTACTGGTTGGCAAAGCAGCTGAGGTATACTCTGCACTAGGGGTAGCTGAAAGTTCAGACTATGAGAAGGTCAAAGCAGCAATATTAAAAGCATATGAATTAGTACCTGAAGCATATAGACAAAAGTTCAGAAAGTATAGAAAGTTTGATAATCAAACATTTGTTGAATTTTCACGAGAGAAAGAAGATTTATTCGATCACTGGTTTAGATCTAAGAAACTTGATAAAACTTTTGCTAATTTGCGCCAAGTCATCCTGGTAGAAGAGTTTAAGGAATGTGTTACTCAAGATTTGAAAACACATCTAGAAGATAAGAATGTGAAAACTCTTGAAGAGGCAGCAGTCATATCTGATACTTATGCTCTGTCTCATAAAAAGAATTTTGTATCAAGATCTCAGACTAGCAGTAATTCTACAAATTCAGACACATATAAAAAGAGTGGTTCAGGGTCTCAGTCTTTCACAAGTTCCCAGTCTCCATCCCAAGGTGGTTCTAAGTCCGGTCCAGGACGTTTTGAAGGATCTTCTGGAATAGGGTCGCTTCCTACTTGTAGTTATTGTAAGAAAAAAGGTCATCTGATCAGTGAATGCTTTAAACTTAAGAGAAAAAATGACTTTGATAAAACTCAACCACATGCTTGTGCGGCAGTTAGAGGTGATAGAGAAGCCTTAGTTTCGATTTGTTCTGACACTCCTGATGTCCAGGGTTCACAGTCCAGTTCTATTGATTCTATGGAGGATTATAAGCCCTTTATGTCTCAGGGATTTGTTTCACTCGGTGACTCTAGCGAAATAAAACCTGTCCAGATTTTGAGAGATACTGGTGCTGCACAGACGTTATTGTTAGAGGGCGTGCTTCCTTTGTCTGAGCAGACTTCTACTGGTGGGTCAGTTTTATTACAGGGTGTGGAGCTAGGCGTCATTGATGTTCCCCTGCATAGAATTAGTTTGAAGTCAGATTTAGTTACTGGACCTGTTATCGTAGGTGTTCGACCTACTCTTCCCGTTCCAGGCATTTCTTTGTTGCTAGGCAACGATTTAGCTGGTGGAAAAGTTGTACCAGATCCTATAGTTTGTGAGAAAATCACTCCAGATGTCATGTGCGATGATGAAGATGATGACATTTATCCAGCCTGTGCTGTTACTAGAGCGATGGCCAGAAGACGAGAAATGGAGGCAGACCATACTCAAGCCTTTGACGAGACGAATTCCTCTGTTGATATTGATTTGAATGACACTTTCTTATCTGACCTTGATGGCACTCAAACAAGCATGGAACCACACAATATCAAGAAGCAAGAGAAGAAAGAACTGTTACCAAAATTTGGTGGTGAGGATGATGAGTTGCATCCACTAGTTAGCCAAGGCAAGGACATCCTCAGCCGAGAACGTTTACTCTCTGAACAACATAAAGACCCAGATATCATTCAACTTAGTAAGAGGGCACTTCCACCAGAAGAGGCTACTAAAGTTGGAGAATGCTTCTATATGAAAGATGGCATCCTTATGCGAAAATGGCGACCACCTGACGCTTCCCCAGATGAAGTGTGGCGTGTTGTTCACCAGATAGTGGTCCCAGCTGCTTATCGTCGAGATGTCATGAGTTTAGCTCACGATACACCTATGGCTGGTCATTTAGGTATCAATAAGACTTATAATAGGATTTTGAGTCATTTTTATTGGCCTAAGCTAAGAAAGGATGTTTCGAAGTTTTGCAAGTCATGCCATGTCTGTCAGATGGTAGGTAAACCAAATCAGAAGATACCATCTGCTCCTCTCCAACCCATTCCAGCTTTTGAAGAACCGTTTAGTCGAGTGTTGGTGGATTGTGTAGGACCTTTGCCTAGGACTAGATCTGGAAACCAGTATTTACTTACCATTATGTGTACATCCACTCGATTTCCTGAAGCCATACCTCTTAGGAATATAAAGGCAAAGACAATGTAATTGCAGATGCTTTGTCCAGAGTATCATGAACAAATTAGATTTTGTATTAATGTACATAAATTTTATTTTAATAATATGTTTTCATTGACATTCAAACTTTTTAAGGGGGGAGGTGTTGTGAGATGTGTTGTATTTGTATTGTTTCATCTTGTATATTATTAGTAACATTAAGTTTCTTGAACATTCCAGAGTGGTCAATATGTTTGGTCATTTCATCTAGAACATTCTTGAACTTTATTCATGTCCAGAACTTTCCAGGAATATCATGTATTTACAATTTCTAGAATATTCTAGATTTATAATACTGTATAAATACCCTGTAAATTCGATGCATAGGGATACATTGTCGTATAAGCATCATTGAGGTATTTGGGATATAATTTCACTGGGACATTGTGTGCAGCAACGGACACTCTGATGTATGTATTTTTAGATTTTTGCTAAGTTTGTACTTAATGATTTGTATATTACTGTAAATAAATTATTGTTAAGTTTAAACTGTGTGATTGATCTTTGCTGGCATTTAGGGTTATTCTGACCCATAACACTTGATATCTATAGAATGTAATATTGTTCTTTTTACGGTAGCCTATTTTATGCACCTGTAATCGAAGACTCTAGGGTATATAGTTTTTGCCCTGTCCGTCCGTTTGTCTGTATGTTTGTCCGCAAAAACTTTAACCCCACCCACACCTTTTGAATGACTTTCGTATTTGACAGATGTATTCCTTGTGACGAAATCTTTCTTTGGGTACCACCGAATTTGACCTCTTAACCTGGGAGTTTTACCCACTTTTACAATAAATATTAAACTTGGCCGTAACTTTTGAACAATGGGCGCTTGGGCTTCAATACTTCACATGGTTATTCATTGTGGCCTTTCAATAGGTACAAATATTTTGACCTTGACCTAGCTTAGAGTTTGACCCACTTTTAAAAAACGTTGACTTTGGAACTTGACTTGCATTTAAAAAACATCAATCTTCGGCATAAATGTTTCACAAACACATCTTGTCTCCATTTAGTATGTAATCCCAGCTTGACCAAGAAACCATTATTTAAACAATCCCCTATATTATCCAACTCCGTGCATCCTCAAAACGTCAGCGGTCCCAAGTAAACACGTTGTCGTTGAACCCCGTCAAGTTATGAGCAAGATTAACGTTTTTTAAAAGTGGGTCAATTATAAACTCTTAGGCAAAAGTCAAAATATTTCTACCCTTTGAAAGATCTTGTCATAGTGGATACTTATAAGAAAAATGAAAGTCCTATCACCAACTGTTCAACAGTTATGAGCAATGTAAAAGTTTTTCCAAACACCAAGGTCAAGGCCAGGAGGTCAAAGGTGGTACCCTAAAAAGGCCTTGTCACAAGAAACACATCTGTGCAATATGAAAGCCCACTTAAACGTTATGAACAATTTAAGGTGAAAGTTTTTGCGGACAAACAGATCAACAGTTAGACAAAACAGCTAGACAGACGGACGGACAGACAAGGCAAAAACTATATATACACCCCCAAATCTTCGAATACGGAGGTATAAAAATAATTTTATGTAAAATATAAATAAATGGACCTTTTGATCTGTCTACGCAATTCCAGTGAAACAAACAACAGCATAATCAGTGAAACTGCTAGGAAGCCAGATAATAAGAGTGTCGACATAGGGTAAGGTTCCATGTCATCAACTGTTAAAACAATTCCCAAATTAAAACATTTAGTTGTAGATAGATGTTAATAAGATAATAATAATAATAGATCGAGAGTTTTAAAAGTTGGACACATTTTTACTGTCGTTTATTGTTAATTAAAATAATATAATTCAATATTTTAAAATATAAATTTAATTTAAATATAGAAAAAACATGAGCCTGTTAAACACAGATACCCTGTATGTCAACATATATCGAAGGTTAAACTCTCTCAAATACAAATCGAATACATGTATATTGGTATCCAAAATAAGGTCTTCTAACAAAAAATACACATGTGAAAAATAAATGGTATGTGAAAGCTCTAGCACCACCTGTTCAAATGGTGTGGCCAAGGTTAACCTCTTATGTCAAAATTAAAGAGTCAAAGTCGTTGGTTTAGAAGGTTGTGTTCAAGGATAACTATGGCACGCCAAATTCACAAAAATGAGATAAACTTAGTTTCACAATTGATAAACTAGGTTTATCGACTGTAAACTATGGTTTACAAACCGTAAATTATAGTTAACGATTCGTTAAGTATAGTTAACGATTCGTTAAGTATAGTTTTCATCTGTAAAACTATATTTAACGGTCGTTAACTATAGTTCACGAATGCTAATCTAAGTTTTTCTGTCTGAATAAAGCGTTAACAATAGATTTTGTTGATAAACATAGATTCACGTTTGTAAACTATAGTTTACTATCGTAAACTATGGTTAAGAGTTGTTAATCATAGTTTCACAAATCGTGAAACTATATTTATCAGATCGTTAACTATAGTTAACGGATTGTAAACTATAGTTTACAAATCGTGAAACTGTATTTATCAGATAATCTTTGGTTTGCAATCGCAAATGATTGTTTTCGGTGTTAAGTATAGTTTACGGTTGTGAAACATAGATTATCGCGTTAACTATAGTTAACAGATGTAAAATATAGATTAACGTTGTTAACTATAGTTTACAGTCCGTAAACTATAGTTTACAACCGATAAACCTAGTTTATCGATTGTGAAACTATGATTATCTCATTTTTGTGAATTTGGCGTGCCATAGATAACATATGTGAAGTATGAAAACTTAAGCTAACTATTTAAACGTTATGGCCAGGGTAAACACTGGGTAAAAAATTGCAAAACTGGGTCATACTCCAAGGTCAAAAGCCAAAAGGTCAAATTTGATGGTACTACACAAGGAAAAGTCTTGTCACAAGGAAAAGACGTGAAATATGAAAGCCAAAGCCTCAACCAATCAAAAGTTATTATGCAGGGTTAATATTTATAAGGAAAAACAGACAGACAGACAGGTTGAAGGACAGGGTAAAAACTACATACCACCGAATAGTCGATAACAGGGGGCATAAAAATAAAATAAAATTTAAATGTTTCTAGTGGAACTGGCTACACGATTTCTTTAAAGCTAGCTTTTATATTGGTGAAAAATGTATTAAGTCTTGCCCTGAAGACATTGGCGTCCCCGCCATCCGTACTGACACCCGCTAGTACACAGTCCCTCTGTACTACACGTCACATTACCCCCACAGTGTCCACAGGTCTGCGAGCAGTTCCGTCCGTATCTCCAGAACTCACATTCTGAGGAGGAAAAAAATATCATGAATCTCTGTAATTGGTTAGAACAGGTGTGCGGAAGCACTTGTTGTATGTACACTGTACATGTTAAAATGAAAATAACATGTAGTGGAAATACATCCTTATGATCGAAACCAGTCTTTTTTAGATTTTTATAAATTAAATGCAAATATAAACTTTATAATTTGATAAGAATGGCAAGCAAAATATTTTAAATGCAGTCCAAAAGTTTGGTGAAAGAAGACGATTTTTTAAAAATAAAATTTTCAACAAAGATCCATTATTTCCTTTTATTCAACATCATGACATATACTTTAATTCATATTTACCCTGACTCTTGACAGAATTTTTCCATTTATAATTACTTTCGCCAAAAATCGCACACTTTGATTTAAAACTTGCCATTCTAAACGACAAAATTAACCTTATCCTAATCTTTGAAAATTTTTTCTTGAATTGCCATTTGGAGTTATGGAAAATTTCGAGAATTTTACTATTTTCTCACGGATAAGTGAACTTTGGACAATAATAGCACGACTGCGTGAATAGATAATTATAATTTAAAATAATTAAACTAATAATTACGTACCTCTGGATTCCATTGCTTTAATGTCTGCTTTAGATGTGATTGATGAAGCCAGATCGGAAGGAGAGAGGAAATATTTTCGAACACGATTGTTTATATTTAGTACCGTGTTACTTTTATATCAATTTCCCTTATTCTGAATCGTTTCACCTTTTCTACACTTGTCAATAGTAAGTACAAATCCACTATAATCTTCCTTGTTGATTTATTTCCGATTGATTTGCCAAAAATGTTGAGTGAGTGAATAAAAAGAAGGAACTCGGAATTGTGTGCTTGTTTTTTATATTCTTCTCTTTCCTCTATCTGGTTGCATTAAGGAGGGATTCTTGTCCAATTTCTGACAAGATGAAATATCTAAAGTATATTTGATTGCATCATATATGTCATATATTCAGATGCCAAAAATTTAAAAGATCATATTTTTCTTTCCTCGTCACAATTGTACGACTTTAAATAGAAATACATGTACTTGATATCTTCTGGCAAAACCAACTCTGTACAGCCACAAAAATGAATTTTTCTATGCTCCGTGGCGGAATGGCGGCGTATTAAAACATCCTTCTACTTTTCAAAATTATTATATAACAATGAATTTTGTTATAGTTTTTACACAATCAAAGACTTGAAGAAATGTTCAAATGTAATTTAAATTAATAATAAGGGATTTAAGATATGAAATACATGTAGATCTAATAAATATGATTTTCCAAACAAACTACAATTACGCAACCTTTTAAAAACTTCCAATGAAAGTACAGAATTGAGCCAAAAATCCGTAAAAAAGTGTTTTTCTGTCTTGGTTAATGATCAAAACATTTGATATCACTTTGTATGTTTATGAGGCAACTTTACCGTATGTGAAAAAAAGGAAATTCTAAATATAAGAAACATAATAAAACGAGTTCAAAAGTAATATATCCTCAAAATTTTGCAGAAAAAATAGAGAAAACCAATATCCATTTTAGTTACGTCAATTTGGTAGTATCATCTTATATATTTACGTGGTTGTATCTTTTTATGCAAAAAGAAAAAAACTCTAAATATTTTGAAATAGAAGTAGAAATCGCATGATTGGGGACGTTAAATCCCATTCGTCTGTCACAAAAACTTTAACCATGGTCTTTTGAAAGAGAAGAGATAGACCTTCACATTAAAGATGTGCGTTACCTGTGGCAAGATCTTTCTAAATACACTATGATTTTTGACCCCTTGACCTTTAAGTTTGACATACATTTCAAAAACTTTATCCTTGGTCGTAACTTTTGATGAGATTAAGATTCACTTTTCACATGTATATTACCTTTGACAAAACCTTTCTAAATACACTATTATTTTTGACCTCGTGTCCTTGACCTTTACGTATGACCTCCTTTTCAAAAATGTTATTTTTTTCCTTATAACTTTTGATAGAGAAGAGATAGGGCTTTTATATTTGACATGTTTTTACCAGTGACACGATATTTCCAAGTATATGATTTCTGACCCCTTGACCCTCATGTTTGACCTGATTTAAAAAATCAACTTTTCCATATTTGACACAATATGCCATAATAATGACAACTCGCCCACAAAGTCAGCGGGAGACCACAATTCTTTGAATTTGCTTGTTATTTCCAACACCCAGGGTAAAGGTAATGACCTAGACCTGACCTTGCCTGTGATATAAAACGATCAAATTTAATCTGATACCAACATTTAGTGCTGTTGTCTTCTTGATTCTGTGAAAATTTCATTAATTTTTAAATACAAAAAATATGAGAAGAATACCTCCTTTTAAGCCGAATACTACTCCAGTGTGTGCAAGAGAATCTGATTTATATGAAGAACAAGTAAATGTTAGTAGAAACATTTGATCAGTTTAAATCTGAAATTCTTCGCTACTTCGCTAATGCTAAGTCTAAGATACAGTATAAAATCTTAAGCTGTTGGTGATATTAGTTTTGGGTGTTCAAAAGCAAAACTGCCATACAGCTACACTCATGAACAGAAAGCTAGACTAGCAGCTATGTAGGGAGAACTAGCATATTTACCACATCCAAGATGACCTCTGAGTTACACTTGATTTTAACAAAAATGTGAAATTGTTTTCTACATCTTGGCATATTAAATGTATATTTTACATATATATACATTTGCTTGAAATAAGCTTTTTAGGGGTATGAAAATGTATTTGTTTGTCTTTGAAAATTTAAAAATTTCTAAAACATTAAAAACATTAAATCTGATTCCTAGGGAACAAAGAATACTGTTTAAAATGCAGTTTAGCAACATCTCTGAATCTCATCATTGTAAATGAAGGGTAAATGAAGGAAAGGTTAATTTTTTTTTTTTTTAGGATAAATTGAAAATAAAACTAAATTACAAGTGCAGTACACTTGGAGAAAATTGATAATTCAGGAGGAAAATTTTGAGAAATTAATTTTTCACCATACAAAGACCATACATTAAACTCATCTCAATTTGTCATATTAATACATCAACAATTATGGACCATATCATATTCAGTTTTAAGTAAATGAAAACAAAACTACCGGTTTAAAGAATTTCAATTTTCTTCTCATTCTCATGAAGATGTTTATGATACAATTATTTTTATCTTAACATGATTAACAAACAAATTGTTTCAATGTTTTTGAAAATATACTATGAATCTCTCTTTGAATATACCACTACAGGAAATCTTGAAACCAAGGCATATACGAAGACATTGCACGGAACAGAAAACGACAATGGAAATGACAATTTAAAAAAAAAAAACGAAACAAAAACACAGGTTTTCTATTCCAATATGGCTTGGAAAAAAAAAAAAAGAGCATCAGTGTGCATTTTGCATTTACTCGAACTGTTTTGGAAACACAATATACAGATATGTGAAGATATTAAACGGAGGGAATGTTTCTATCCTAAAAACATTCAACACAATGTTTATGACATTAAAAAATCTGATACGAATAGCAAATACACAATGTATAAAATATCTTCATGTCAAAAACAAAACAAAACATGTGAAAAATTAAAGAATTATTTAAAGATAATGCAAACAAATTAAAGGAGATCTAAATGATGATAGCTGTGCATTTAATGATTTACATTTAAAGGGTGAAGTGTGGATAAACATACAGAAACCATTCAATTGGGAGATTCTAACTTAAACTGTCATATAGAGCTTTCTGGGGAAAAAAAGGACTTCAACCACATTGCAGCAAATATTATGCCCTTTCATTGCATTTTTTTTATGTAAAAAATAATCCATCAATAACTGTATAATACATACATATCAGAAATAATAACATTTTCTCTGACTCTCAAAGATTTTAACACTATGTACATAAATGATCACAAGTTGAATAGTATCACAGAATTTTACTGCTGAAGTCCTAAAACAAAGGTAGGTTCCAAAATGAATTTCAAAATATGGACCCTACCCTACTTTTACATCACTCAAAAATGCCCAAAGTGACTGAAATTTTTTTTTTTTATTGTACTTTACAAAAAAATGTACCATACTTATAAATGATGCCATGATAGTCTGAAAAGCAAGATATACTTTGTAATAACACTGATTGAAATGCCAATAAAAATATAATTTAGAGTGAATGCTATAAAAACGAATTTTTGTGACATTTAACTGCAGTATGGGTAAAACCAAAATCATCCCCCACACAAGGCACATTGCACAAAGTTATATCTGAGTGAAAAAGAAACTCTAATATTCTGTTTATATCAATACTATTGCAAAATATAGTGCCTCTTCTATAACAGGTGAATCTAAATCAGGACGAAAACACATCTGAAATTAGTAACAATCATTTCTACAAAATTATGCAAGTAACAATAATTAATAAATATATATTTTAAGTTAAACAACAGTTTATGTTCAGCTAATTCATCCATTGGATGAATAAAAATAGGACTTTTTATACCATGCACAAAATACACTGAACACGTTACCACCACATTTTTTCTCAACTCCAAATACTATCTAACAAAAAAACTAAAGCACTTGTACAATGTGTATCACTAATACATGTATTCTATTTTACATTAAACGATTTTATAAACTTAACTAACAATCTCATGCATACTCGATGACATTTTGCAGTTAAGAAACGTTTTTATTATTCTAAAAATTATTTTTATCTCAATGTTTAAAATCTATTAGTTAATTAGAATGTGAGAGAACTAACTGAGAAAAATGCCCAGGGTTTGACTAATAAAAAAAGTGAAAAAAGTCCTTATAACAAAATGTTCTTTCATGTTTCATTTAAAATTATTGTATATACACAATGAAATTCTAGATATTCCCTATACGTATATAACGAATTACGGATATAGCGAAGTAATTTAACAGGTCCCAGTGACTTCGTTATAACCAAGTTTTACTGTACCCTCTCTACGATTTGCTACTCGAAAAAATTGCAAAATGAAATAGCATGCACATATCAAAGTAAGTAAGATAATTCTTCATAATCTTTTTTTAATGAGTGGGTCTTTGCTCCATTGATTGGAGAGCATATTTTCAAAATATGCATAAAAATATACATTTTATTTTTAACAGAAACATGGAGCAAGAACCCACAATACTTGATTAAAATACTGTTATGACAAAACAAATCTTTTCAAGAAATATTTGATATCCAATTTATTAAAGAACTGTATCAAAATAGGATTTGAATTCCACTACATGAACTAATGAGCTGTGTGGTCTAAAAGAAAATGATATTGATTTCCAAATGTTCACTGCTTGGATCAAATTCGAAAAAAAGCATGATGCTTTTTTTTTTTTTTAAAAATGCATAATATTTGCTGGAGAAATTTTTTCGAGGAAAAAGGGTTTAGTTGTCTGAATTTTACAATTACAAAAAAATTACATTGCTCTAAATTCTTAGTTCAAAAATATTACAGAAACAAAAAAAAAAATACAAAAACATCCCACAATTTTGTTAAATAAGCACTGCATCATCATCCCCATAAAACATTCAATCTTCAATAATACTATAATTATTTCGTATTTTTATGTAAATTATATCAAAACCTCAGCTGAAAAATCCACATAACATAAAATTCTTTGTTGCACATATAACTTATCAATCAGTCATATCACAGACATAAAATATACAAGATTTGGGACTATATTCTCTCTCCATAATAAATAAAGGTCACTAAAATTTAGTAACATGAAATGACTGAGCACAGCTCGTCACTTGAAGTATCTTAAGGCCGCTACTGTGAGGAATTTTTCTATGAACAGTTCGGAATCCAGCACAGCTATATGGGCTGCTCTTCCGATGATTGTATTGGCAGTGTTTGGTAGAGCGTGGAAAATATCGTAACGAATCAGCTTACAGTTGGCATTGTTGACTACTGGAGTCAAGATGTTGGCCACCATTTCACTATATATTGCACCTTAATAATTAAAAAATAAGTCATACAGTGATTCGAGAAAGTTTGAGGGATACACATAGAATTAAACAAAAGTATTGCTTTCCTAAATGTGTGGACTCTATAAAAAAAGTAAGAACATTAAACATATCTGTAAATGAAATATAGATATATGAATATACAGTATATAAACAGAATAAATATATGGTTCCTGAATGTGTGGAAAACTTCATTGAGATATCTTACCCATGCCTGAGCTATCTCGCTGAGCTGACTTGCACATCTCGATCCTGGATGAGTGGTAGGGAACATAGCGATCCTGAGATGACCCAACTAACAGCACATGGCGGAACATCTCCAAACCTAATTGTGACCAAAAAAAATATACTCGAATTCCTCTGTTGCTAATTAGATATAATATTAGTTACACAGTCAGTTAGTGACCTAATACGGATTCATACAGGGTGTGAAATGGAAATCCATATTGGGCGAGGCGAAGCAGAGTCCCAGTAAGGATTTCCATATCACACCCTGTATGAATCCTTATTAGGTCACTAACTGATTGTGTTACGAATTTATCCCGCTGAAGACCTTTTTCAATATAAAAAAATTTTTGTGCAAATTATGAAAATATTAAGTTTTAATCCAATAACAATCAACATAAAATATTGTTACGGTTACAAGAAATTTAACTAAACTACCTACGTAAACCATTTCTTTGCCACCATTTTTATTTACAATAACAACACTTCGAACGGAATCCCATGCCCGATTTTCATATTACTCCTCGACGGTGAAGTAATACGGAAAATTTCAGGGTGTCATGTGATTAGCTTTTATCCAAAAAATCTACAAATTTGTCTGAAACGGGATAAATATTTACCAGTAGATAATTCAACTGTACATTTACAATTCAAAAATCAAATGTTTCTATTTTTTTCAAACCATGAAAATCATTACTCAAGATTTGAAGATAGACAATGGTCATTAAATACAATATGTAAATACTGTTTTAAGGTCATACGCAATGTAGTTTAAACTTTATTGGGTTCTTCCCTGGCACTGGAGAGTTCCACTAAATGAAGGACCTGTGTGTAATATGTTTAATGTCTATATATGGGTTTGTACACCTCCTCTCCTAAAACAATTTTGATGGAAAAAAATCTAGAATTTATGTTCTGTAATTTTTATGCATTTTTCTTTGAATAATGCAAAAATTTTCAAAATTTGATATCTTTTCAAAACCCTGGTAAGGCATGGGAAATGTTTGCTTATTTTGCTTAAGAACATGTAATGGTATTATAAGTTAAATCTTAGAATATCTTGAAAAATTATCAGCAGGTAAGGTACCTTGCGTATGTCCTTAATGAAAAAAGTTTGTAATGTTTGATCAAAATGTTTTTTGTTCACTTAGGTAAGTGTCACATTCATTTTTCTAAGTATAAAATGTTTGTAAACAAGTTCAGACTGTGTATAACTCTTAAAATCAAAATATAAAATAATGATCATTTTCGCTTTTACCCAGTTAACGACCTGAATTCTATGACCCTGACCTCGTTTCTGGCTGAGTTTGTACAGGAAGGTCTGGCGGGGGTCCTGGTGATCTTTAAGTGACAGCTGTAACAGTGACCCTGACTTCTTCCACTTCTGCATGAACCACATTCCTGTCAACATTACAAAACAGTTTTGTTACTATGTTAAGAAAGCTTTCTTCCAAAAAATTGACATACATGTGGATATTCACACCAGAGTGTTTAACAAGAAAAACAAAAATCACAAAAACTAAAACAATATCTCGAAGAATATCAGCTATGTACAATTTAGCACTACAAAATGTATCCAAAAAATGAATTTATATATGAACTCTTACCCATGTTGACAAGGCCACTGTTGTTGTAGAGGGTCCCTAGATGAGGCCCAGACAGGGAGAGGAATGTATAGAGTTTAGGGATCAGGTGAGAGAGCTTTGGTAGAGTTATCACAGACCTAATGATCAAATTCCCCAGAGAATGCCCCACAAAACTGTAACACAACAATGCAATGTTAAGAACAAGGTTCCAAAGATAAAATTCAAAATATCACTTCTTTGTCACCATGAATTTGAATTACATTGATGCATTTTAATTTCAAAATCTTTGAAATTAAAGATCCAAATAATTTTACCTGATTCTGGTAGGAGTAAACCCGTAAAGTTCTATAAAACTATTAATCTCATTGGCTAGTCTATCTGTCATCAAATCAAAATCAGCAAAGGTGTCCTAGAAAGGTAAAGCAATTCACTGATGACAAAGTAAAAGCATCACATTTAACCAATGAAGAGGCTAAAAACTTCAGATCTCTTATGAGTACAAAAAATTTCAAACTACCCGGTACATATAAAACAAGTCTTACCTGATTTCGCTCTGACATCAGGAATTCTATTCTATGGCCTGGTAGGGCCATTTCTATGTACGTCCTAACTAATCTTAAATCAGCACTATTTCCTGCATAAAAAACATGAAAAATCCATTTAATCCATTTATAAATTCTTAAATTTTCTCTGTCCTTTGAAATGTTGATGTCAAAATAATAAAACTTGTATTTTATATGATTATTTTTTTTAAAATTTATTTCCCCCTTTAGTTTTTTCTATGTAAACCATTGATTATAAACTTTTTTACCCATTTATACTTAAAACTTGCAGATTCTGAATAATTTGTTCAAATACCCGGTATTGCCATAATTAAACATTTGTTTCAATAAAAAATTCAAAATTCAATACTCTAGCAAATATATCTTGAAGGTAAAAAATTGACAGAATTTAATATGATTTCATCAAAAATTGTTTTCTTGACATTCATTTGTGTGTATTTTTTCCTCGACTGGTGTATCAAAATGTATGTTAATACATGTACCAAAACATACAAAAACTTAGAATAGCTTAATTTGTCTTATAATCTGGACAAAATTTTTTACAAAATTTCCTTACCATCTAATCCATGAACACAGACAACTAAATGTACACCATCTCCATCATCTACACTCTCTTCATTGACGTGGAAGTAGGGGTGTATAGAGGCCAGAGAGGGGCACTCACTGTCACAGACAAAATTAACAATTAATTAACATTACAGTGACGTTGAAGTTGGGATGTGTGGAGGCCAGAGAGGGGCACTCACTGCCACAGACAAAATTAACAATTAACATCACAGTGATGTTGAAGTAGGGATGTACAGAGGCCAGATAGGGGCACTAACTGTCACAGAAAAAATTAACAATAAATTAACATCACAGTGACATTGAAGTTGGGATGTGTGGAGGCCAGAGAGGGGCACTCACTGTCACAGACAAAATTAACAATTAACATCACAGTGATCTAGAAGTAGGGATGTATGGAGGCCAGAGAGGGGCACTCACTGCCAGAGACACAATTCATTGACAGGGAAATCATCGGTAACACTATCTTTTCACATTTCTTATTTCACAGAAATAAATTACAAATGAACAATCAGCAACTAATCTTATTTGTTTCAATACTTCATATAATATCTGACTGAAAATATAGAGCAAAAATTGTTTACATCAAATGATGTAAAATTTTATAATCTAAGAAAAAAAATACGGTTATACATATAAAAGCATGCATTCTTTCCTAATGCAATTCAGTTTATTCTATCATGTTCATGTGGAGCCTAATTCAAATCATATCTGGGAACGACTTTACTTTACCGGTCCCCAGAAAAACGCGCTAAAATGTAGTGTCGCCGAAGGCCACTTCAATATATATGAGATCGTGTGAGTGATCGAAATTAATTTTAAATAAGAGGTTTTTTTTGCCTTTTGACCCCAAAATTGAATTCTGTGGTTAAAAGTTTAGTTTAAAACTGCGTTTTTAAACGCATTTTTTAACCTCGTTCTCTGAAAAAAATTAATATTGTTTATTTATGGAAAAAATTGTCAAAGAATAATTCTGAACGAAGCATGTGCGGCGCATGCTTAGTGACATTTCTTTCGGACTTAGCCATTCTTCCATATAAACAAACGAACGAGTTGTCTCTATAGCTGAATTATATGATCTTGGAAAATTCAGAAACACCTGAATTTTGTTAACTTATGTAAAAGAACGAGTTACTAACCCTTAATCCATCGGATGGTATGCAGTAACTAAGACGTTTAGACATAATCTCCCGGGCAGATGCTTAACTAACCCTAATCAGTTGAATAATGTGCGAGGACTAACCCTAATCTCTCGGATGGATGCGAGACTAACCCTAATCAGTAGAATACTAGTGCAAGGACTAACCCTAATCTCTCAGATGGGTGCAAAACTAACCCTAGTCAGTCGAATAGTGTGCAAATTTAACCCATTTCAGTTGAGTGACGTAGTTGTTACGTCATAGTCCAATGAGCGCGAGGATCTTGTGGATCTGGGGACCAGTAAAGTCAAGTCTACCCCATATCAGTTTAAATTTCTATATTCCTTTTCTTACAGTTGCCATAATGTTTATGTCACAAAATTTTTTTCTTGACAATTTTATTGTGTGCTTTTTTTCCTGGACTGATATGTTGTAATTCATTAAACATCTTAACTAAATGATACATCACAACCTTCTATTCAAATCATTTCTTTGATAAATCTTACCTATAAAGCTGTCCATGATATTGCATTTCTGTTTTTAGCTGTTCTCTGAGCTTTACAAAGCTGAAACAAAAATGCTCAGTAGTGTACCAAATAATTCATCATGTTCAATCATAAATCATAAATGCTTAAAGGAGTCTTATTGTTGTATCAAAGTCAAGCAAATCAAAAAGTAAAAGGCTTGTGTTTATTCACATCTAGAAAATTGTTAAAAGAATGTTTTTGAAGAATAATCATTTAATATTTTAGGGAGATCATGGTCATGCATGCTAAAAAACGTCAAGTAAAGACTTTATGAACAGTGTGAAATGATTGACATTAAAAGGGAAAATCAGTATATTTTTCCTTCATGTAAATTTCAAATTGCACATAACATCCATTATTATACTTTATGTTAAATACTACAATCTGATTGGTTTAGACCCAGTTAACAATCTGTTCTATAACCCTCACCCGTAGCAACACACGTGACAATGGGTTACACAACGGTAATGCCACATGCGTGGAAATTATGCGCTTACGGTTCACTGTAGAATTCTCAAGACGTCTGGTGCACGTTTGAAAGAACCGGAATAAACTTGACGTTAATAAAAGCTTTATGTAGCTTATGTAGATGTAGCTTTCTTGAAAAAAAAACAAACGACAGACGAAACACGCTTGTGAGTGCAGAAATAACGAACCTTAAGATGATAAAAGAGTCTTAGAGCATCAAATTAACAATAAAGAGGTCTGCTCAATCTTTTTCGAAGTAGCGGGGAGTTTGAAAGCTTTCTAAACATGAACTTAAAGACGATCGACGATTTTTTTTTTGCTGACATCCTAAATCAAGAAGACATTCAGTATAATAAAATAAATGGTGCCTGTTTTGGAGGGTAACAGTTGAAATTGACACCCCTCGGAAAACCATTGTCAACCTCCCCTGACGCGTCGGTTGACAATGGTTTTCCTTGGGGTGCCAATTTCAACTGTTACCCTCCAAAACAGGCACCATTTATATACTGTACAACGGCCAATATCCCAGTCAAACAGCTTTTACCTTAGAATTTTTATGCCTGAAGAAAATTACTCAAACAAATAGGGGTCCAGAAGGGCTATTTCAAACCCAAAGCTAAACATGCTACAAACGAATGAAATTCTTTTATCCTGAAGAAAAAATTGAAAATATATCAGTTTTAAATGGATTGAAAACAAATGCCAGTCACCAGTGAATGTGCAAGAGGCAAACTCCAAAATGGGATGCATGAACAAGGGTTGGGTGCAGAGATGACCGAATGAAGCAATTTTGTAGAAAATTTAGAAAGGTTAGTAAAAATTAAAGCTAATTTCTATGATCACCAATACTTGCTTTGCTAGCAGAGTAATGTATATTTTTCTCTTAACACCAAATTTAATTTTGAATTTAGAATATCTAGTCATTGAAACCATATTAAAATTATTTTCTAATCATCCATTCAAGTTTTTGTATTTAATTCAAATAGCAGTAAGCCATTGTATGTGCCTGAAATTAAGCTAAAATTGGTCTAAACACTAATACATGTAATAAAATATCGATAATTATCTTTCATTGCCACTTAACAGTCTTAACAGCCATCAGAAAACAAGCATAAAGGAAAAAATATTGAAAACATTTTCACAGAACATCAATTTAAAAGCATGCAAAGTTTTCTCAACAAAATCAAATATTGGTGATCTCAAATTGTCAAAAAAGGTACCTTAAAGTACTGTGGCCAATCTGAGTAACTAGTTTGGGTCTATCATTATCCGAGTATTTGGAAAGCTCAGGGAATGAGTATGAAGCTGACACTCGAGTCTTGAGGCTGCTTTTGGCAGACTCCAGATCGTGGGATTGATTTGAGACTGAGGATGGTGATGCCTTATCTATGCTGGATATGATATTAGTGTCACTGACTGCCCGATGTTGAGATAATGATTTCTCCTTCAATTTACCTTCTACCGACTTCATCTTACCCACAGGATTATTATATGGGCTACCATGTGCCCCCATTGAAGACAAATTAGGAATTCTTCCATATTCCTGCTTAAGAAATTCTATCACAGTTAATTTTTCGTCATACCCTGGGTCCTGGAATTCCAGATCAGATCCCTGAGTGATGATACCGCTATCCTTAGAAAGACTCTGGGTCGGACTGTTTGTGCCATTCACGACTTTCTGACCAGACCGCAAGACAACCTTCTGTGATATTCCAGAATCGGCCGCGTCCTTTTGTGCGTCAACCGCTGCGTCGTAACCATTGTCCACGTGTTTCTCGTCATCACTGTGATCATCGTCGTTTTTCGCCCCTTTATTTATATACCACTGTTTGTCTTCGTGTTCCTCCACTGGTAGACTGTCATTCACAGAACACTGAACATCATTCAGTCCTAATTTCTTCATGATCTGCTCCTCACTCGGTACACCTGTACCCACCCCTGAGTTTAAAGTCAGATCACTTTTTATACCAGAATCCCTCCCTTCTGGCTTTATTTCTCCAGAACTTGAAGATGTGAGATCATTTTTTGATAAAGATTCCTTCCCATGAGCCTTCAATTCATCCTGAATCTGTTGCAGTTCTTTGGCAATCAATGCAGACTTGACATTTCTTCGCCTGCTGTAGGGAGATTCTACAAAGTCTGGTAGAGATGTAATACTAGTTCTACTCCAGGAATTCCTAACAAACAGTGATGGCATTGAAAAGGATGAGGACAGATGATCATGTTTATTGGCCTCATCACACAACGTCCCCAACTCCACTGAATGATCCACCACAGATTCAGGAGAATCTGACCCAGTTTCCTTTTTCCTGTAGCCAATCAGAGCACAGTCTTTCTGAGTGTCTTTCTCTGTGACGGCGTCCACCTCTGACATTGAGTAAGATGATGGCCTTCTGAAGGCGTCTGGTCGGATGCTCTTGATCAGTTTCTTCTTCTGTTTCTGTTTAGAATCTCCAGTTTTCCCTGATTTCTCTTTTCCCTTATGTCTCTCTGTAAGTAATCATAGGAAATCAGAAAAGAAATTCGATGTATTACATGTATATATCTTTCTCCATTAATCTAATAGAAACACCATATGATTTCAATATGGACTTTGTTTTTCTGTGCCGATTCAAAATTCTCCCCAAATTTGTATGGGCTCTTTTATGAAAGTCCCATGTTTTACTATGGAAAATTATATGAGAATTTCAACACTTTGAGAAGTTGCCATTTTACATCCAAATGTATTGGAAAATTTATTAAAATGTCAAGATTTGCCTACTTCAATTAAAAAAAAAATATCAAACATACACTGTTACTCTACAAAAATAATGTGCTTTTACCTTTATCTCTAACATATTCTAATCATTTTCACAAATCTATAGAACTTGATATATATGCCATTTGTATCTTAATGGCAGCAAACATTTCTAGAAGAGGACATATACCCATCTAAGACTCAGGGACTTTAAATGCCTTCTTTTCTGCTCTCCATTATTTACCGCTAGTCTAATTTTACCAATAATACATGTATCAGGCTTTGACACTGACTTGCTTCAAAACTACTTAAATGACCGAAGACTGACAGAATGAATAATATCATTGCACTAGTTTTTGGTCTGACTAAATTAATAATCTGAATAGCTAAATACAAAAACAAGAAAAAAAATATAGCAAATAAACAATTAAAAGTGCAAATTATGTGAATTCGATTCTTTTTTTAATATTTCCAATGTGACACCTTGAATGTAATATACAATTTAGCTAGCGGCTAGATGGCACTCTAACACTGACCTGTTACAGGAGTTGTCTCCTCTGAAGGCATAAAAAAAAATAAATCACCACCTTAATTACAGTGACTTTAAAAAATCAACATAAAGAAAACCAGAAGTCTCTGTCGAGACTGTAGCTCTACTGGTTTGTACTTATAACAAAGGATGAGAAAAGAAGCCATTGCCATCAAACCAAAACTGTAGAAGGAGTGGCGTTTTAAAGAAATTTCACAGACATTTCTATTTTAGTAACCATGGCAACAACGTTCATCGAAATCAAATCTGATGCACTATTTTATGTATAGTCTACTTGTGTGCCAAGTTACTGTAAAATCACATATTTTCGTGGGGTCAAATTTTCGTGGTTTGAGGAAAAAATGTAGGTTCATGGGGATTTAATTTCGTGGATGAAGAACTTTTTAGTAGTTGTTCATATGAAAATGTACATTTCGTGGTGGACATGAATTCGTGGGTCTCTTCATACCACGAAAACAACGAAAATTAAACCCCCACGAAAATTAGTGATTTCACAGTATATTGAAATCAGACCAAAACTGTAGAAGGAGTAGCGTTTTAAAGGAATTTCACAGAAAATACTATTTTAGTAACCATGGCAACACTATTCATCGAAATCAAAAACCGATGCATAATTTTATGTATCTTAGTGTAGTCTACTTGTGTGCCAAGTTATATTAAAATCAGACCAAAACTGTAGAAGGAGCAGCGTTTTAAAGGAATTTCACAGAAAATTCTATTTTTAGTAACCATGGCAACGCCGTTCATCGAAATCAAAATCCAATGCACTATTTTATGTATCTTTGTGTAGTCAACTTGTGTGCCAAGTTATATTGAAATCAAATCAAGACTGTAGGTGGAGTAGCATTTTAAACGAATTTCACAGAAAATCCTATTTTAGTAGCCATGGCAACACCGTTTATCGAAATCAAAAACTGATGCACTATTTTATGTATCTTATCGTAGTCTACTTGTGTGCCAAGTTATATTAAAATCAGACAAAAACTGTAGGAGGAGTAGCGTTTTGAAAAATTGTTTACAGACAGACGGACAGCTAGACAGACGGACGGACACCTTACTATCGCATAAGCTCTTCTGGTCTCTGACCAGTAGAGCTAAAAATTGTGCAGAGCACTTAAAATTTATTTAACCCATTTTCCTTTTCAATCCAGTTAAAAGCTGTGAAAAATCAAAGTTCAATCACAATGCATAATCAAAGGACTTCAGCATAATTTTAAACGTCCCATTTTGCATGCCACAACAATGTAATTTTTTTTCCAGAAAAACTCTGACGTTTTTCAATGACCCTGATTTACATATTAAAATGAAACCCTGAATTGGCACATCCTTCCTTTATTTCCAAAAACAACAAAATAAACTTCTAAAGCACACTCAATTTACACAGTTACAATGTATAATTCAAATTTGAAATAAGAGGTAAAATTGAATTTGTTTTCATGCAAATTTTTACTTTTTTTCTCTCTCTTTACACTCAATATTATTTAGCACAGAATCACGATAAAGAAGATCACACACAGAACAAAAACAGTAAAACACAACAGTGACAGATAAACACAACATCACAGACAAACACAAGAAAAAATCCCAGTTGCATGCAGGTGAATCTAAGGAAAAGAAATTACCATAGTAACCAAGGCAAACAATATAAAACTACTTCCTGTTTACTCACCGACCAATCGCACTTCCCCCAGGTCGACCACCGAGCTGGTGTCGCCTGAGTCGTGCGATGTGGCAGCGACCTGAAAAAGTTCCACGACCGAGCGCGCTGGAGGGGGATCTAGGGAGTCAACAGATAATAAAGTTTAGGGAGTGGATCTCATGATTTTGGGGGTGTGGCACTATGATGTCTTAAAATGTATATGGTAAAGGAAAGTTACATCCAAGAACTTTTTTCTTCTAAAATGTGAATTCTACACCACTATTGCACCACTTGTAAACATGAATAAAGTGCCACGCCATAGCATGATACGCCCGTCAAAAAATTACAATTACCTTAAACAATTAAAAGTGCAAGAAAATCATGTCAACCTTGATTTTAAGATTTCCATGATTTTTCAACTCCTTAAAAAATGTGTTTATCCATCTCCTGTGGTGTAGGCATTAATTATAACATATACTGCATCATTCATAGATTTCTATACTGGTTGTGTTAGACCTTGCCAAATGCCTATCATATTAAACAATATCAAATTAGTCTTAACAACTTAATCTATACCTAATTAATTTTGAAAATAAAAGGCTGGCCATCAAATATAAACTGACCAACAGTTCTTCTGTCTAATTCCCAAAGGATGCACTGTCAGTTAATTAAGATAATGCTCTGAAGAAATGATTGAGACAACTATAGCCTTGCTACACTGAACACATTAATTAATCTTTAACTGGATGCTTGTCTACTCATTACTCCCAAGAGATTATTGGATCTGCACTATCTACCATAAAGCATTTTTAAAACATATAAAACCTCAATGATTTTTTTGTTAGATTTAATGGCAGACAGGTTTTAATATGCAATTCATATGGACATCACATGCTGATTCCACCCCACCCCCATAAAATTATTTTTTTAAAGTTCATAATATTATGTAATATCAAAATAGTTTATTATGCAAAATCAATTAGTTTTTTTACTTCTCATCAAATTCATTTTAAAACTTATGCTAGCCAACAAGAGCTATTTTTAATCCAACAGGATTACCCATTTGACCCAATACTCAAGGGATATAGATAGCATCGATGCTCTTCCTCACACTAAACTCATTAATTTCTCTAATTTGACATGCAATTTTCTGTTATCAAAATTCTTCTTGACCAGTGCTTGATAATTAAACTCATGGGAGTGGTGGAATTTCTTTAACATACATTACATTTGTTATAGATTGCTGTCAAGTATATGCTTAAAAAAATAAGTATTTTCTTGATTTAACATTTTTCTAATAAGAATAGTGCAATACTTTTACATTTTTTTGAATGTGTAAATGAAGAGAAAACAGGACATTTTTTTTTTAAATTTCACTTAAATTAAAGGTCACAGTGACCTTGAAATAGGTCGCGACACACCCTCTACCTAAGATGCATGAAGTGGCCAAGTTTGATGATTCTAAGTCTAATAGTTTTCTAGTTATGGACCGGACAGGATTTTTCCATATTTGGCTATAACTTTTTAATTATAGGTCAGAGCGACCTACTTTTTGTGCGCAACACACCTTCTACCCAAGATGTATCAGCTGACAAAGTTTGATAACTCTAGGCCTTATAGTATTCAAGTTATGAGCCGGACACGAGAAAAGCTAACAGACGGACGGACGGACAGACGGACAGACAGACGGACATGAAGCCTATAACATAATACGTCCCGTCTTAAGACGGGCGTATAATAATATTAATGATTTCACATCTGTTTCATAATAATATGTGCAGGATTAGATATTCTAAAGTTTTATGACAGTTAATACAACTGGTTGATGAAAAAGACAAAAATATATATAAAATCAATGTACAATACTAATAAAAGTCTATAAATCTGGCAAAATCAGGCTATCCAAAAAAAAAAAAAAAGATTCAACAATGAACAGAAAACAAATACATTATTAAGTTAAAAAAATGCAGTTAGTAATCTCTAAGTATAAACACAGTGAAATGGCAGGAGAAAACCTATACACACCTGTAGACATTTGAATGTGGTCACAATAAATGTCCTCGAATATGATTGGTAGTGTGGTGAAATCACCGTCCAGTTCCACACACTCTACCCTCATGGGAGGTAGACTCTGCATACAGCCAGAACTCTTGACAATGTTGGCAAACTCAGCATGTCCATGAAAACTGACCAAACAGAAAAAAATTACTGATTGATACCTCTTTAGACATTTCTTACATTGCAATTTTTTTTCATAAATAATCTCACAAACATTTTAATCGTAATAAATTCAGGAAAGAAAATAATTAAGAAAGAAAATTTTCCAGCAAAGAAAAACACTCATCACTCACCTGGGCTCATAACAGGACAAACATTCTGGTTTGGCATACTCGTGAGTAAAAAAAGCCTCTGCCATTCTCTTCACCTAGAAAAAGTAACTTATTTTAGCACATTTTACATAAAATTAATATCTTTTCAGCAGATTTATAATTGCTAGATTTTTTTTATCAGAGATTTTAATCATACTTGTATTTTAGTTATTTGTTTTCATTTTTTCAGATTTCTTGAACTTTAGTTTTCATTTCATGTGAACTTAAAGGACACAGGTCACATGTTTCTGCTGAGCATTGGGAAAACTGCCACAAATTTTACTGAATTTTACCACAAAGCTCTACTGATACAACTGTGTAATTGACCTTACCCTCCCCGTGTGATGCTCTTGTGCGAGTGTGATGAGAGCATTTTTATCAAGGGAGACAACCTCTATAAACTGGGTCCACAGAATCACGTTCTCAGCACAGAGCTGTGTGATGTCAGTTGTCGCTGTCTGGAGGAGATCCTCTTCATTGTCAAAATTCTAATAAAAATTATTATCTCAAAATTTATATTCAGGTTTAGAGTATTTTCAGGCAAAGTTTTAAGCGTATCCTGCTAAAAAATTTAAGCAACGAATTTTCCTCTCAAGAGAGAGAGGCGAACTATCCTGAGTTTTATTCAAAATATTCAAATTGTCACAATTTCTATATGAAAAGTTATAATGTTTTTAATTACATGTTTTTCATGACTTAAAAGGTTAACAAATCTGATCTACATTATCAGTCATATGTAACCGACTTATTTCCCAATAAAGTGTCAACTATATTACATGTAAATAAGGCTGTATTACCTGTAAGTTGTTAACAACCGCCTCCAGTCTCTTGTGACAGTCTTTGCAATCTACACGATAATAAATACAGTAACAGTAAAACATGGATAAACAGAACACACTTATAATGAATTCACACTTAACAGCAGTGATTTTCTTCCCCCATGTTTCTAAAACATATAGTAAACATGGTAGATATAACAAATTATTTTCATAATGAATCAAAATTGTTCACCCCTGACACTAAGCTAAAAGTGTGGGTTTTATTGTAAACTATCTGTTTTCTGTCCTTTATAGCCAAGGAGTAATAGTGGTCCGTCCAGTCTCAACATATTAAATTACTGTAAACCAACTTTTATTCGCGACGACTTTATTTCGCTATTTATCAAGGGTAAACTAGTTCGTGACGATTAAATTTCGCGATCACGCCAATTTAGGTTCTCTTGTTTATAGACACATAGACTAAAATGACTGGTTCGCGGTGAGAAATATTCGTGATGACAAGACTCTCGCGAACTTTGCGAAAATTTCTCGCACGCGAATAAAAGTTGGTTTACAGTATATCCTTTATTACTTCTTTCTAACTGATTAAACTTAAAAAAAATAAATTCTTACCCAAGGCAAAATCAGTCCCTGGCATCTGGGCTAGGAAGGTGTTAAACATGGACTGTAGGCTCTCGTAAGCCGACAGTAAGATCTTACACAGCCGACGATGTACATTCATCGCATTGTGAAGCTTCATGGTGGAACTGTTAATGGGATCCTACAAAGGGAGAATAAAATTAATCAATTATAAAAACATCACCATTCTACAATTCATCTGGATGACTGAAGACTTATCTGTAGAGTGTTGATAATATTTCATGGCCATGCGAACATGTATTTACATTATGTTTACTTCTCTTCACAGATTATAATGGTTCAATCAGTGTACTCACACATTTATTTTGAAGTGATAATTATTTGATAAAATTCTAAATATAAAATCATACCTTCCTTATACACATACAGAGTTAAAATTTTGATTTTAAACTAGAATCAATGATGAGGTGGAAGGCCCAGTTTCTCTAATTGAGTGAAATGGATGGCCCTGTTTCTTTAATCGAGTAAAGTGGGATGCCCCGTTTCAATAGTTGAGTGACTACTACAATACAATGACCCTCACCCCTGATACAGTTCTGCTTCCAAAGTACACCATCTCTAATGTAGATTGCTGGTCTGGGCTCTGTTGTTTGTTTGTCCAGGCTGACTTTGGAGGCTTGGGGACACTGAAATCAGATAGAAACATTGTATCACAAACTGTACAGAGGTTCAAAGACCGCCCCACTCCCCCTGGTCACATTTACTGTCTGACCTAAAACATATTGAAGGAAAAAAATCTCTCATATTAGCATATCAATCTGACTAGTTAAACTCTGTTGTTCTTTTTTTTTCTTAACAGTTATTCCATTGGGGTCCTATTCTAGTCCTTGGTCATATTGAAACTACATGTACAATATATATGAAAATGAGTACATGTACTCATGAATCTGTGTATTTGTGGTCCTGCTAAATATCATGAGAAGACTACTGTAATTCACTTTTATTTGTAAAATAAATCTTTATTTTTGGCATAATTATGTGAGATTATCTGCTTGCTAAAATATCCTTGCATGTAGCAAAAACCAATAACCAAAACTGAGAGAATTTTCAGGATTACATTACCTTTCTAAGAATTCCATCATTTTAACTTTATTCCTGTTAACTTCTCTGTGAAAGATGTATAATAAATAACTAGCAATTTGATTTTCTGCATAAAAGTAGTATTTTATACTTGAAAGGGTGAATACTTGGGGAAAATTAGAATGAAAAAAATTATTAGAATTTAAGTAAGTGAATTCAGTTGTTAGTGAATAATCCTTAGTTATAATTGCAAAATAAGGGTATCTTCAAATAATGTACATATATTCATTATATTGCTAAATAAGATCCTTATTATAATCATGTAGATATAGAAGTGATTTGGCATTAATATGTGCATTTAACATCCCGGGCTCGTTAGTTTTTCTCATTAGTTCCTAAACTTGATTGATGCATCTGTCAGTAACCATGGATTTCTGTGAACACGCCCCCATATCTTCCCCCCAGCTCTGCGTGTCACTGACCCTCACACATGCACGGACTCAGAATGACATGCAGTAATCTTCACCAGAAGTTAAGGTCATTGTCCCGGCTTTGTTAAGATCTGACTCTCTGTTAATCCCTCACCATATTGTATGTACTACGTGATTAAAACTTGTCAGCACATACATGTAAACCTTGTGTTTTACTTGCCTATACAGGGTTAATTTTGTTTCAACTCACCATTGCATGGTGTTATATAAGTATATAAATACATCTTTTTTTTTAATTCTTACAGGCTTAGGACTTGAAAACACAAAATTACACAACATATTGGAAAGATCTCTGAGAGTAAAAATATATTTGATAATGCATAATACTCCTGACTAGATACTTGATAAGTTCAATGACCTGACTGCTATGTCTTACACAACTTTTCTTTTCTTTCCCCGAACACTCCATCTTCTGGGCAAGTATCTAATGGTACAGAGGAAAATACAGACTAAAATGGCAAGAAACACCCAGTCTTATATTCATGTTTTTCACTCTCAACTGAAACAGTAAATACTGGTACACAATTATACATCAGTAATACCAGAGCAGTCCACTAAGAATAGGAACATACCATGACAAGGAGAATAGGCATTTTATTACCATTTTTCAATGATAATTTAAATCTGAAATGTTTGAGCAAAATATATGGCTCTTAGTAGACAAAACATAGGTAATCAGAGATTACAGAGCTCACCTCAACGAATGTTGTCTTTAAGTAAGGCAAAGTCACACAATTAACCAACAAAAAGTGTACATTCCAAAAATGAAAATATTTCAGCAATTTTGATCTGATACTTTGAAATAGACCTACATAAAAAATTTAAACTAGTTCTTCTTCATGAAAAGGTAATCAAAATCCAGCATCTGAAGCAAATTTGAGAATTATCATCTCTTGATAAAACTTTAACCTGTTCACTCAACCAGAAAATGTAGGTCAGATTCAGCATCCGAAGCAAGCCCGGTAGTGTGCATCCTTAGATGTATCATACATGCAAGTTTGGTCAACATAGGCCTTATAGTTACTTGCAAATGAAACCTGCACCAAAAACTTTAACCTGTTCACTCAACCAGAAAATGTAGGTCAGATTCAGCATCTGAAGCAAGCCCGGTAGTATGCATCCTTGGATGTATCGTACATGCATGTTTGTTCAACAAAGGACTCATAGTTACTTGGAAATGAAACCTGCACCAAAAACTTTAACCTGTTCACTCAACCGGAAAATGTAGGTCAGATTCAGCATCCGAAGCAAGCCTGGTAGTATCCATCCTTAGATGTATCATCCATGCAATTTTGGTCAATACAGGGCTTATAGTTACTTGGAAATGAAACCTGCACCAAAAACTTTAACCTGTTCACTCTACCGGAAAATGTAGGTCAGATTCAGCATCCGAAGCAAGCCCGGTAGTATGCATCCTTAGATGTATCATCCATGCAAGCTTGGTCAACATAGCGATTATAGTTACTTGGGAATGAAACCTGCACCAAAAATGTTAACCTGCTCCAAAAACATTAACCTGGTCACTCCTTTACTGAAATTGCAGCATCTGAAACTTTCACTGGTACAATGAAACACACTAGAACCATCTTCCATGCATGTCTAATCAATATAGGACATAGAAGTACTTAAAAAGAAAACTGCTCCAAAAAACTTAACCTTAACCTGGGACGCCGACGTGGACGCCAACGCCGACGCCGACACCGACGCCGAGGGTATTACATAAGCTCCCCCAACTTCGTTGAGGTGAGCTAAAAATATTGGGAAAATTTCCAAGTACGGTAATTGTTTTGACAGAAAATAATGAGGGGAAAATCCTATAGAACAGCATCATACTTATATTGAAAAAGCTTCAGCAAAAGTATCCTAGACCACTGGATAATCAAAGTGAAATTCCATATATACTGACAAATCTAGCTCTAGGAATATTTGGGATCACTAAATTAAAGTTAAGGTTTATACAACATGTGGTTCAAAAAAACTATTCAAGTGGCATGCAGTGAAAGTGATTAATCTTCACAAAGGAATCAATCAAGTGTGGTTTGTTGGGGAAAATATCACAAAATAGTAAAGGTGGTGATAGGGATATCCGATTGACTGTAGAAAAATCAATAAAAATTGGGAAAATTGTAGACAACACCCAGAATGAAAAACTCTTGATCACCTGTTAGAGGCCTTTAAATCCCAAAATCTGAAAATAAGATGTTAATCAGGACTCGTACGCAAAAATGTATGTGTTTTTCTGTATTATCAAGATGTACTTGGGACATAAAACTGCATCATTCATTATGACAAGTTCCCAAGGCTAAAATGTGTAAATGTCAATCCTTTAGTAAATCCACTGAAAATCCCAACATTATTATCATGAGTTAATTCAGCACAAGAACTTTTTTTTTTTGAAGATTAAAGAAATGCAAATTACAAATTTTTAAAACTCAATACCAAGTATGAAATATAATACAGGGGCTTAAATTTTTCTTCATATGATAATGAGACCACGTACCTTCATATCAAGCAAAAACTGTAGTCTAAGATAAAACACAAACATAAGCCAAGACACGAAATCAAACCTGTACCTGATGTAGGGTTGATGAATGGCTATCAGGCTCCCGTGAACTATGACCTCCACCGCACATAGATGGAAGTAGTCGAACAGGACAGGTACGTAGTGGTGGAGGCCCTTGGTGGTGCTGAAGTGGAGCTGTAAGGTACGTGAGCTCACGTTCTCCATCTTGTCCTGTAGGCCTTGTGGACTAAGGATAAAACACATACTACAGTAAAACTTGTCTTATCTGGCAACTATTGGGTTCATAAAAAACCAGCTGGACTAGACAACATATTAAACGATTGAAATTACTAGACTTGAAGTTAACATCACATTACTTAGACAATATTTTTGAATACATGACATACAGATTATACAAGTATTATCGTATAAATGTAATAACAAATCAATGAAAAATAGGATAGAAGATACTGATTCTTATTACCTGTTCTACTATCAAAAGAAAAATGGATCAATTATTTCTGACATTTGTCTTTTTATTTCAAAAATGAAATGTATGACAGACTTGTCAGACTGGAAAAGTATGTACAAGGCAGTGAATCGGCTGTGCACGTGTGTCTGACTAATATTTCCTATCACACACAATTATTTCCCATCTGATTTATATTTAATTCATAAAACACAATGATGACAATCAAGCATGACACAAATGCTGTGAGACACTAATCATAAGCCAGTCACTGTGATGGTTAGCTTACCCCCCATCCTCCTCAGAAAACCATAAATCCAGAACAACTTGAATGTCTGCTTTATCTAGAGTTTCCTCTATCTGAAACAGAACAAGAGACAAAAACATGGATAATTCTGGAAAGTGCACACGCTTACAGTAATAATATAATCATTTATCATAAAATAATCATGTTACACAAAATATTTAAATACAATATTTATTACATTAACCTCCCACGAATAAAAATTTGAGATGTATCAAACATCTTCCTGAGTGATTAACCATGAAAACTACATCTATTATTGATTTTTCCCCTGTACCCAATAACCTTCTCTTATTGTGTTAATCAGTCACTATGATAAACCTTTACACAACAGATCAACAAATATTCATAAGAGGAAGCACTTCAGATATTTAACTATAATTGCTACCTTGTTGGCATCGACCAATGTGTGAAGCCGGTACAAAATAAGGTCGTTAATTGCCACATCTTCATTTCGATACAGAATCTGGAATGTCTTGGTGATGGCCGTACCATTTACCACACAGGACGGCAATATGTAGCTTTCATCTGAAAAATAATTAATATAGAAAAAGATAACAGACCAAAGCCTTAAAACATGTAGTAAAACATTCTTCTTATGTCTTTAAAACTCAGACATATGATTGCTTTAAAGTACCCACATGCTAAAATGTACTTTGAAGTGCACCAAATCATTTCTTAGCTACTTTAAAATTAAATGTATCAAAGTTGGTCATCATCATTACCTGAAGCTTTGGGCAAAGTCACCTCAATTTTAGCTGGTAGTTTAGGTGAAGTCTTCAAAGTGGCACGTACTTGATAATACCTAATCAAAAGAACACATGCACTGGAATATATTTAACATTAAGCATTTCATACAATTACATAAATTGATCTACATTATTAAAATATAGAAGTACAATACAGTCTTGTACTTACCCACGCTGGAACAAGTCTACATTGAAGAACTTGTTGAATTCTAGGGAGAACTCCAGTGTGGCTTGTAGCTCACACATCATCTATAATAGAAAACAATAGACATTTTAACTCTCTGGTAATTTGAATTATAAACATTCTGATTAAACAGGTTACGCTGTCAAAAAAAATCAGTTGCAAGTAAATTGAGTCCAAAATTGGAGACAGTAAAATCCAGTACAAATGGATTTCAATTTCAGTTTTCATATGGTTACCAACCACTTTAAATGTTTTACACAAAATTATGAAGGGGAGAATCTCAAAATTCCTCTATATCATAAAGTGACCTTTTATACACACTGCAACATCAGCAACTCTGACCATAGACATTATTAAAAAAAAGAAAATATGTTTAAAAAAATATTACCAACAGTCTGTCTCAAATAGCTTTGGTTTCTGTTGGGAGCAAAATTGAGTTCTCTAAGAATTATGACAAGAAAAAAATCAATATGGTTTACATATATATCACCATAACAAGCCTATCAATGTGTCTAATGCCAGGTTAAGTGCTATAGCACTATCAATATCCTTCTGCCTATCTATTCACACATTTTCAATAGAATATAATCATTACTACTTAAGTAAACAATGTAAGCACTCTATCATGTTTAAAGATAAAAAAAAATTGGGATGCACTTTTCTCTATAGACAACTATGAAGAACCATGCAGTACACTGAATGATACAAACATAATCCCTGATGTAACTTGATCTATCTCAGAAATTTTACATATGTGAATCTTGGAAACTTCATTATCCCTGGATAAAAAGTACTTTCATTTTACACGAGGTACTAAAACGTGGAGTAGGATTTAAAAAAAAAAAAACAGTTTATCTTCTTTTTTAATCTGATTAGACAACTTTGTATTTCCTTGCATTGAAAAAGTTTATTTTTTACAACCTTTTTAGCAATGGAGCATTTTGTCAAAACAACAATGGACAACAAGTGAATAGTGTTATTACAAAACTGTAATTTTCAAAAAGTGAGATAATACAGTTGAAACAAGAGAGGTTTGTAAAACACATGTGCCCCCCCCCCCCCCCCCCCCCCCCCCCCCCCC
>PRKT01000018.1:129320-142551 GCA_003671525.1 Saccostrea glomerata | reverse complement strand
CCCCCCCCCCCCCCTTCCCTCATCTGGACACACATAGGGGCATAACTCTGTCAAAAATTGCCAAATATGCCCAAACCGAAATTTGACAGATATTCTGATGAAAAACCTGTATACCAAATTTCCTTTATGAATCAGTATGTGCAACCTCTGTAAAGAAAATGAACGGAAGCTGTTTGTGGACCAACAGACAGACAGAATGACCAATAGAAAGCAGCAATGTAATATGCCCTCCCTTCAAGGGGGGGCCTAAAAAGTCATCTGCCCACAATCATAATGAATTTGTTCATACATAGACAAAGAATTATTAGGTTATGAGGAAAACAACTTGTATTTACTTATATATCTATTTAATATAAACAAAACTTTCCTCAAATTTATCTCAATGGCTGTAATATTAAAATATGAAGCAGCTTGCAGGCATCCAATAGCTTTTTAAGATTACCCTCATACAAAGTTAGATATGACACATGACTATTTAGTGAGAATCGATTGAGCAGGATTAAGTCAAGTATAAATGTTTTAAACAAGCATTTTCAATGTCATTGTTACTTTATTTTTACACAGTGTAATTTAATCACAAATGAAAATTTAATGTCTGTTGTAAGAATCAACCATTCAAGTCAAAAGGAAAAGTATATTTTGATGCTTAAATCTCTGGATTTATATGCCCTTTGTTTCTTGTGGCTATGCAAGTTTCTCATGCCAACTTCCAACTATAACAGAAGTCTTACACAGGAACCAGACTCCTGAAATGTCAAACGATGAATTTGTTGCAAATTTTAAATCTAACATTCCAAAGCCATATAGGGTTGTTTGGAACTATTGAAAGGTATACTACATGTATAAAAATCAATTAAATCATATTTAATGAATAAACACATTTGTGTTTAAAAAACACCCTTCTAAAAATAATTCAAACTATAAAAAGCTATGATACAGTGGAATTATCCCAGGAAGAATTCCATACCTTTGATCATGATGTTTTAATTACATTAATTTATCAAGAAAATTAAGTCAGAGCCCATGAAAAGTGTACAATCGGTTAATATGATTATACTCCAGTATACCCCAGAAACCCTTGAAGTAAGTCAGTCAGTCCATAATGGCGGCTAGTTGCAAGCCTTGGTTATTTTATAGTATAGAGGGGTAGACCTATATATAATTTCTTATCATATGTCATTTACAGAATTACATTGGTAGTGCCTATAGTGCTGAACTGTTACTAATCAATTATCTTGTTGACCATAATTGGTTTCCTTTATAATTTCATTGCAGAGGTAACTGTATCAATTGCTTTATATAGCCCAAAAACTTGAAGAAATTTTAGCACAAACTCTCTCAAGGAGACGTAATTAAATGAGTGATTTTTATATGCATTATTTCAAGAAGAATTCAAGGTTGTACATCATTACTGCACCAAGGTGCGCTTTTTAATACATACGAAGAAAATAACACTTTTGAGAAAAAAGTGTAGAAATTAATAGAGTTATAAAGCAGCAATTTTTTTCCATCCATTGGGAAAGGGTCCGGTACCGGTTCAATTGGGAAAAATAACATCGAAGAAAAACAAAGTTTTTTTTTCTTATTCATGCAAATGCAACGTATTTTGCGTTTTTCCTATTTAATTACCTATTACTGCTTGTTTTAAAGAATAAACAACAGGTATTTATTGTTTTCATATCAACGTCCCTTGTTTTCACATTGTCATGCTTTCAATTTGTCAAAATATATAACACTACGCTGTCTAAACCACTGCTCCCGCCAAATTACGACTTTCTGTACTTTCGATTTAAGCGGAAGTGAAACAATTAGTCAACTCGTACAATGTTTCATTTAAAAGAAATACGATGTCGTCGTAATCTTTTGCTTTACAGTTGAATTGGGAATTTTTAGTCACAGAATTGGGAAAAAGTAACGTTTTTTTGCATTGGGAACGGTGCCGTTTATCGGTACCAGTTATATAAGGAAAAAAAATGCTGTAAAGCTATTTAAAGCTATATAGCTACCGTATATACTCGCCTATAAGTCGGATTTTTGGGAGTTAATCTGTGGTCTAAAACTCTATGTCCGACTTATAGGCGAGCTATAAAATTAATGATATTATATGAGGTTGGACCCTCTGATATATAAGCTTATTGAATACAACCGACTTATAGGTGGACCGACTTATAGGCGAGTATATACGGTAAATATATACATTTGCAAATGTTTTCCTTTATATAACACTACTGAAAGCAAGCGTTTTTACAACTGTATAAATACAGGTACGGGGTCAAGAGGTCATAGATGTGCGTATGGATAAACGTTTGACGTCATTTCTCATTGACGTCATAAAGGGTTGACGCGCGTTCAGTGGATTACAGACATGTCGTTGGGTTTGAAAATAATGCATTTCACACGTTAAAAGTCACAATCAGGCAAATTTAAAGTATGAATATGTCATAAATGTAAATATAAGTAATAAGGTATCATTTTTGAGTTTTATTGGGATGTAAAACGGGTTGGCACATGATCAAATCTTCCATAAAGCCCTTTGGGCTTTATGGGATTTGATCACGTGACCAACCCGTTTTACATCCCAATAAAACTCAAAAAGTGATACCTTATTTCTTAAATGAAGAGATTGTACTGGACCTGTTTATTGCAGAAAAATAATCATAAACTGATTGAAATCAGCCCTGTTCAAGCTTCAGTTTGGTAAAGCAAAATGCAAATGACGTCAGAGTCTGTTATTTGCACCGAACGTCACGTGTGGTTTGACGAGTCCAATCTAAATGAAAACTGGATAAGTATATGCACTAACTGTCGCATCGTCAACATACTTTCTTACTAAGGTTTAAAATTTTCCAAATCAAGTCATTAGTGCTTGTAGTAAGTTGTGCTTTAAAGTTCAAACCCCATTTAACTTGGCATTAAACTGTTAAAACTTAGATTTCATAAAATCAAGATAGTTAAGGAAAACAAACATCACCTAGTTTAATTTAAAAAAAAAAGTACATAAAAACTTAAGAATTTTGCAAACAAACCACCTACAGTGGCTATATCGATTAATAATTTCTTTTTCAAGTGGCAGCACTTGCATACATTGATACTCTGAAGTTGTCAACACCTTCACCTTCATTAATAACTTCACTACCCTGAAATGAAAGGGTTACACTTGCCTTAAAACATTTCATTAACTTAAAGACCACTTACAAATGATTTGGAAAATTCTTCTGATGTACAATTCCAGATATTTACATTTAAGTATTCTTGTTTTTTAATCACTTGAAAACATTAACAACAAATCTCTACGACATTTTTGTACTTCCGTCAACCGAACGCATGCGCCTCGGAAAAAGACATTCTGTATGTCGATCCCAACCCTAATATACGTCTCTGAAATGACAGGAAAAAAAATCAGTAAAATTAATAAACAAATGAATAAATAACTTGACATATAAATTATTAAAAGAACATTTCATATTTTTTTACTTACAATAACACGATAGTAAACAGAACCAACGAAAGACTAAATGAATAAATGTTATAAATCAATAAAATTTGTATGATTTCTTTGAATTTTTTCTTGTAGTATATGTTTTTCTCTTTACTTGTATGCCCTGATGGGCCCTAAATTGGTATCAATAAATCTTATCTTATCTGTTTTCTACAGAAGCGTATTATTGCCAAGCAATATTTTTTAAAAGTTGGAAATTCCAACTTTAATCTTGACTTTTCCAACTTTAAAGTTTGTAATTCCAACTTTAATCTTGGTTTTTCCAACTTTGAAGTTGGTAATTCCAACTTAAAAGTTGGAAATTCCAACTTTAATCTTGGCTTTTCCAACATTAAAGTAGGTAATTCCAACTTTAATCTTGGCTTTTCCAACTTCAAAGTTGGTCATTCCAACATTAATCTTGGCTTTTCCAACTTAAAAGTTGGTAATTCCAACTTTAATCTTGGCTTTCCAACTTTGTACGGCTTTATGTATTAAATCGTCAGAGATACTTTGTAAATTAAATCGTGTTACTGTTTTATACATGTAATTAAAATGAAATCCTAAAATATTAATAAGAAATTATTATGGAAAAAGGAATCTTTTTTTTTATTGTGCATCGCCGTAAGAACCGGAGAGGATGGTTGGTACCCACTATCTGTAATTATATATTCAAGAATAGTCTCATACTGGTGTAAATTATAGAATAGCACAGTTAAGAAAATTTCATGTATATTATATCAATATTTAATTGCTAACTCACAATCTGAAATTGGTAAGAATCCTTGGATTGCCTGTTTTCATCGTATTTTTTATTCATGTGGACTATCTCATATTTGGAATGAACAGTTTTATTATAAACCTAATCAAGATTGGGTTACTACTGTTGTTTAACAAAGATTACAGGATCAATTTATATAAAAATGGCATTCTGATATTAAAAGTTCTTCTAAAGGTATTTTGTATAAAGTTTTTAAAACAAAATTTGAGTGAAAATTATTTAAGTTTTTTGCCATTAAAATTTAGAAAAATACTTGTCAAATTCCATACTCCTTATCACCGTCTATCACTTGAGCTGGGAAGATGGGCGGTATACCATTAAATAAAAGATTGTGTACACTTTGTAATGCTAAACATGTTGCTGATGAATTACATTTTATTCTTGAATGTACTGCACTGTCAAATATCAGAAAGAAATATTAATGAATACTACTTCATTAGACCAAATATTCTTAAGGTCACACACAAGGAAATAATTTCACTATATATTACTATAATAGCTTGAATTAAATTATTTAATTTATTAGACTCTCAGCAGAAAATTCATGAAAGAGAAAATGGGGGGGGGGGCATTGATGATATGTACATGCATTTCAAATGTATAAAATTTGTATTTAAAATATATTTTGTGAACTATCTTACATGTAATAATTGTTTTTATGGTTCATTATGCATTGATTATTTTCAACTGTGTAAATGGGGAAAATGTGGACATTTGAATAATGTATTATTGTATGTGTAAAATGTGACATTTTGTTATACGAGAGAGTCTGTACATGTAAAAATGTTATATTCTTTATTATTTAGCTCATTAAAATTATTTGAATTAAAAATCTTGTTTTTCTTACCTGTGTGATGAACACAACAAAGGTTTCAGAGGTATTTGGTAGAAATATGGGTATACGGGTGTCAAAACTGTCCGTTGGTGACAAGACTGCATGCCGCATTGTTTATCCGCCATTATTGATCTTTTCAAGGGGAGACAACTCCTGAAATCAGAGAAATTTTAGTGAAAATGAGGGTTACCTGTTTCTCTTTAGGTCTCACACAAGGAAATAATTTCACTATATATTACTATAAAGCTTGAATTAAATTATTTAATTTATTAGACTCTCAGCAGAAAATTCATGAAAGAGAAAATAAAGATTAATGCGTAAACAAAAATTTGAGATCAGAAAAAATATGCCTTATGCGGCTTTTAAGAAAGAAAATCGACAGTAAACATACCTACCCCGAAATGCACGTGGGATTCACATGTTGACAAACAGCCTACACACCATCCAGGAAGTTGCATCATGCGCACCTGAAAAAAGAGTTCCTTTTAATTCAGTGGGATAATTCTGCTAAAGAAATGATATTCCTAGTACATGAGTCCAATTTTAATACTGTAGGCCTAAAACAAAATGCCAAAAAAAAAAAAAAAATTTTCTCCTTATTTATTTCATTATTATGCGCCCGAATCGATAGATCCGGGGCGTATATTGTTTTTGTCCTGTCTGTCTGTCTGTTTGTCTGCAAACTTTAACCTTCGCCATAACTTTTGAACCATGAAAGACAGAGACTTCATATTTAGCATGCATACTCCACTAATAAAGCTCTTTCAAATGACTTCTAGATCAATGACCTTGTGACCTTGAATGTGACCTATATGCTAAAAATAGCTTTTTTCTGCAAACTTTACCCTTCGCCGTAACTTTTGAACCATGAAAGATAGAGACTTCATATTAAGTATGCATACTCCACTTATTAAGCTCTTTCCAATGATACCAATGTCAGTAACCTTGTGACCTTGACTGTGAACTATATGCAAAAAATAGCTATTTTGTCTTTAAACTTTAACCTTCGCCATAACGTTTGAACCATGAAAGATAAAGAATTCATATTTAGTATGCTTACTTGGTCTTGTGACATTGACTGTGACCTATATGCTAAAATAGCTATTTTGAACCTTTACCATAACTTTTGAACCATGACAGATAGGAATTTGATATTTGGTATGCATACTCAACAAATCAAGTTCTTGCAAATGATAACAAGGTCAATGACCTTGTGACTTTGACATTGACCTATACAATAGAAATAGCTTTTTTCAAATTTTGTGCCGCCGGGCGCATAGTATTTCACAAACACATCTTGTTACATGTATCATATGTGTTTTTTTCTAAAATTTTTTTCATTTTTTTTTTTTTTTTTTTTAATTTTTCTCTTATTTCATTTTCTGATTTTGAATATCATATTCTTATACCTCTGACCTGATTATATATATGCTGTAAATATTTCTCTTTGTCCTAATGTACCATGTATTTAAAATGGTGTTGAGTGAATACAATAATACAAAAACTTGCCAATATATAGTATTGGTAGTTGGTGGTAGATAGTGTCCCAAACTGAAAAAAAAAATAGTGTTTTAGATTTATACATAATTGATACATTTATTACTGATGTATTTGAAGGATGTAATTATAGCGTTTGATTAATCCTATATGTAAATTCCTAACAACGGTCTCATTTTTAAGCGGTTAGCTTCGCTAGCCGCTTTATGGAATGTGTCCGATTTTTATCGACACCGGAAACTTCCATAATGCGCTATCTATCGACAACGGAAACTTCAACAAAGCCTCTACCTAGTACCTATGATTTGTTTCTAACACATATGACATATGTTAAATAAAATCAAGACTATCAAAACAACATAATCTTTCGGTTTTTTAATGTTTTTCTGATTTTGTTTGTCAATGAAATAAATTTATAATTGTTGTATTAAAAAAGGTTTATGTATAGGAGCATTTGGTACCGAGATTGAATTTCCGTGACATCAGCTGATGGCGATCGGGCCCTGTGACGAAATTCGAAGTCAGCATGAAGTTTAGCTGATAACATTATCAACGCGTTAGATTAAACTTTAGGAAGAAATGTATAGCGAGAAATATCATATTTGAACCCATTGCTACACGAAAACCAGTAGGAATTTCCGGTTTATGTGTTAAATTGAAGCCTGAATCGAACAGGTGGTCAAAATGGCGTTGGACACCTTGTGTATTTATATATAGAGGGGGTAGAATGTTTCGATATTTGGCTAATTTAGAGACTTACTGATAAAAATTCAGGTGCCTGTGATTAATTATAAGGCACCCCTCATGAACAATAAATATTTGACCGATATATGCTACTGGGCACAGGGAGGACGGGTTAATTACTGGCTAAAGGGGTTGAAGGTTATTACCGACTGCAAAACATCGGAGAATCTCTCGATCGAGTTTCATTTTCCAAAATATTAAGGGACCCCTTTAATTAACTTAAGTAATACTAGTACACGAAGAAAGCCTTTATATGAAAATACTGCATACATCTGTAAGTTGTACAGTTATGGATTACTTCCATAATGAAACGTTTGTTTTCTTCTCCTTTTTTTCTCAATTGAAATTATTTAAAAAATGATAAAAGCTTTGTTTCCAGGGATAAATTCTGTACTCAGTCTAATTAGTACAAACGATTTTAAACGATTTTTATTTAAAAAAAAAATAATGGGAGCCTGAAAATACTAAAATTAATTTTAAAAAATTGGAGAAAAAAATTTAATCGGCATTCGACCCTTTTCTAAAAATCAGCCGATATAAAATATGCACAGAAAAAAAGAGGCATGAAAAATCTTGACGATAAGCACAAATTGAAAATTATATCTAATGAATGATTATTTTTGAAAGTTTGCTAAATTCCTATGCAAGGTATAAGTTGTAAAAATACTTTTTAAATTTGAATTTGTCCAATTTGTTAATTATCATTTTGAGCCTTTGAGAAGAAATAAAAAAAATTAAAATACAGATGCTTACAGACATATTGATAGAAATTCGCGTACTTGTTTTTAGTAAAAAAAAAAACCAAAAAAAAAACAATGTATTGCTTATGCGACATATTGAAGAAAATGACAATGATACCTAGGTAATTCTTGCAATGGACAATTTTATTGTTTGTTATACACTGACTTTTAGTGAACCTTTGAATTTTTAAAATACTAGTATTGATGGATTAAACAACAACTTTCCTTTTCACACGTTTTTGTTTTTTTATAATACAATATTTCATGAAAAATATTTGCCAAATACTCAGTATATGTTCGTTTATACATATCGTGCAAGACTCTTTTTAAAATAATTGTCATATTCCATTTACTTATTCGAACATTTAATTGTATGAAAAGTCAATAATGTATACATTTCTTAAAACTTTATTATCTTGTTTTCTTGTCTTTCTTCCTGTGAGAGAAATAGTTCATAATATTAATAAACAGATGTACTCAGTATCTGTATCAAAATACAGAATGAACAGTGATCGGTCTCAAAAGAAAAACGGATCCTTGAAAGTTCCGGTGCCTAGGAGAAGTAAGCATCCCCAATGACAGGTCACACCTGCTGACCCGCAGTGAGCCTTCGAAACTGACGCTCTCTGAAATTAATAAATTCTCTGCTCGTCCATCCGTTTTTCTCAGACTAGCCAGCTAAAGATCTATGTACAGTACTCCACATCAATTAATCTAAAGAATTTGAATTATCATTTTATTTTCTTTTTGAGTTGTTTGCTATAGTAGCCTTTACAGTTACCTAATTTCAGAATCAATAGAGCATGAGAGCCAATTAAATTTGCAACATCAACATAATTTTTTTTTCGTTCTGAGCACTTTTGGACGCCACCAATGGAGACAATTAGGGAAAAATTTTTGAAATTGAACTTCCTGTCTTTCAAACTGAAAATCTCAGGTTGATATTTTGAAACAAACATTTGTGACATCAGTCTGGGATCTTATTGGTTATACCATTTAGTTAAGTACTAAAAAAAATTTAGTGTGTCTGCTTCTTCGCTGATGACACTGGAAAAAGATATGCATGCCTACTTTAATATCATCATTCAATGCATTTTTTGTTATTGTACACTGTACATATTCGATGAAAGCATGCTAACCGCTTTTCAGTACTTTCAGTACTTTGATTAAAGCTTATTCTTTAAAATAAAACAAAATAAATGTCTGGGGCCAGTTTTACAAAAGAACTTACGACTAAGACCAAAAACTTCAGATGATTGTAAAATTTTGCAAAATTAATAATTCTCTTTGAAATTGTTTGTGCAAAAATATCTTTCACATTCCTTTTAAGAAGTTTAAAATAATTTTTGATATAAAGTCGATTAAAAAGTTATATGAAGAAATAAATTTGGTCTTAAGTCGTAAGTTCTTTTGTAAAATTGGCCCCAGATCTCTTAGATATGTTAGGTTGAACTCCTGTCATCTACGGAGTTGATGCAAGTCTCTTTATGAGTATATTAGAGGACAACAGAAATATTAGGATTTCTAATTAAAAGTTGTAAGTTATATCAAAGGTCATGGGGAAGGTCGGGGTGAATATAAACTGACACAGATAAAAAGTGCTCAGCAATTTATTTCAATGCACTTATCTATATTAAGTATTATTAAAGTTTTAAACCATAACTCCTCTTCGCCCCCCCCCCCCCTTCATCTAGGTTGCAAAAAATCATTGCTAATCATCCCATTTCACTGTATTAATTTTACATTAATAAAGTTGGTAATGGCTTAAATTATAGGGAAAAACTACAAAAATGGGGTTAGAAGATCTGAAATTAAAGTTGGAATTACCAACTTTAAATGTGGAAAGCCAAGATTAAAGTTGGAATTACCTACTTTACAGTTGGAAAAGCCAAGATTAAAGTTGGAATTACCTACTTTACAGTTGGAAAAGCCAAGATTAAAGTTGGAATTACCAACTTTGAAGTTGGAAAAGCTAAGATTAAAGTTGGTTTTTCCAACTTTTAATTTGGAATTACCAACTTCAAAGTTGGAAAAGCTAAGATTAAAGTTGGAATTACCAACTTTTAAGTTGGAAAAACCAAGATTAAAGTTGGAATTTCCAACTTTAAAATTGAAATGATCAACTTTAAAAAAATATTGTGTGGCACAGTTGCACTAATACGCTTCCGTAGTTTTCCTTATGTTAGAGTCATTTCAATTTTTGATATCAGGTTACGGTTTATTCTTTGATCCCGATCCAATTTAACTAGAAAAATTGTTAATGAAAATATTTACATAATTCAATTTATTCAATTTTCGATAAAATTTAGTTGAAATTAGTGACTAAAATCTGAAACAGAACAGTGATGGAGATCGGGGTGTTAATAATCTTTAATGCATTGAATTATGAATGTCAAAATATCGCTAAAAACAAATATTTGAAACAAGAGGCCCAGGGACCACAGCGCTCACATAGGCACACCGGCTAAGAAAAAGCAAATATAAGATCAGAAATGAAAGTTTACTGAGGTTAGAGGGGGGGGGGGGGGAGGCTTAAATTTTAACTCCCCAGGGGTTCATGATTTGAACAAACTAGAATCTACACTACCAGAGGATGATTCCATAAAAAATTAAATATCACTAATCATGGCTTTGAAGTACTTGAAAAGGAAATTTTAAAAGATTTCCCTACATATTCTTATGAAAAACTTTGATCGACCATTTTGGCCCCACCCTACCCCGGGGGTCATGATTTGAACAAATTTGAATCTACACTACCTGAGGATAATTTCACACGAGTTTTATCTTTCCTGTCTCAATGATTCTTGAGGAGAAGATTTTTAAAGATTTTTTATACATGTATATATTCCTATGTAAAATTTTGATCGGCCATTTTGGCCCCACCCTACCACTGGGGTCATGATTTGAACAAATTTGAATCTACAATACCTGAGGATGATTCCACATGAGTTTCATCTTTCCTGGCTCAGTGGTTCTTGAGAAGAAGATTTTTAAAGATTTTTTTCCTATATAAAACTTTAAACGGCCATTATGGCCCCACCCTTGCCCCAGCGATCATCATTTGAACAAATTTGAAATTACACTACCTGAGGACGATTTCAATGAGCTTTATTCTTCCTGTCTCAATGGTTCTTTCCTATATATTCCTATGTAAAATTTTGATCGGCCATTTTGGCCCAACCCTACCCCCGGGGGTCATGATTTGAACAAACTTGAATCTACACTACTTGAGGATGATTCCACATGAGTTTCATCTTTCCTGTCTCAGTGGTTCTTGAGAAGAAGATTTTTAAAGATTTTTTCTATATATTCCTATGTAAAACTTTGATCGGTCATTTTGGCCCCACCCTACCCCCAGGGGTCATGATTTGAACAAACTTGAATCTACACTACCTGAGGATGATTCCACATGAATTTCATCTTTCCCGGCTCAGTAGTTCTTGAGAAGAATATTTTTTAAAAATGCCATTAATTTTTCTCTAATTCATAATTATCTTCCCTTTGAAAAGGGCGTGGCCCTTCATTTGAACAAACTTGAATCCCCTTTACCCAAGGATACTTTGTGCCAAGTTTGGTTGAAATTGGCCAAGTG
The DNA here is from genome assembly GCA_003671525.1 of Saccostrea glomerata. Lineage (NCBI taxonomy): Eukaryota > Metazoa > Mollusca > Bivalvia > Ostreida > Ostreidae > Saccostrea > Saccostrea glomerata. The sequence goes on along the minus strand of PRKT01000018.1, from coordinate 130,884 downwards.
GTTCTTGAGAAGAAGATGAAAATGTGAAAAGTTTACAACGACTACGACGACAACAACGACAGACAACGGACAAATTTTGATCAGAAAAGCTTACTTGAGCCTTCGGAAAGATTTTCAAAGATTTAATGTATTTTTACTATATAATCAAAAGAGCTCCCCCTTACACTAAATGGCAAAACCTCTTACACAGGGGCCATGAAATTCCTATTTTGGAAGAGACACTCTTGCTCATCATAACTATGTACTTAGTTAGTTTATTAAATACCCAGGAGCAGAGAAGAAGATTTTTGAAGAATTAATGCATTTTCACTATATAATCAATAGAGCCCAACCCTAACACCAAAACCCCTGACCCTGGGGCCTTAAAATTCACAATTTTGGAAGAAACACTCCTGCTCATCATAACTATGTACTTAGTTAGTTTATTTAATACCTAGGAGCAGAGAAGAAGATTTTTGAAGAATTAATGCATTTTCACTATATAATCAATAGAGGCCCGCCCTAGCACTAGAAACCCTGACCCTTGGGCCATGAATTTCACAATTTTGGCAGAGGACTCAATAGACATTACATTCATGCTAACAGTTTGCCTGCTTGATGTCCAGGAGTAAAGAAGAAGATTTTAAAGGATTTCATTAATTTTAGTGGTTTTGATCCCACCCCTCAGAGAGGAGTACAGGGAAGAAAAGTGTGACAGATGGACGGACGGACGGACATGAGTAACAACAATATACCCGAACTTTCTTTAGAAAGTGCGGGTATAATTAATGAAGTAAATTACTTAATAAGATTCTGATAAATATTTTGCCCATTATTTGGAACTTTTAAAATTTACTTTCTCAACGACATAAAATATTATTTTAGTACAAAGCGTTTTTGACGAATTTATCAAAATGTGCAAACTGGTTTTAGTATTTGGTCAGGAAAAAACCCATTGAAAATACAACCCAATTAATTTGTCAATGCCTATATCCACCCCCCCCATCACACACACACACACACACACTCTCTCTCTCTCACACATTTTTTAAAATAGACCTAGATGGCAAAGTTACGTTAAAACATCGTTTATTATGATAGTTTGAAATTTGTTCTTGTACTAAACAGTTTTACGTGTGAACATCTTATTGAAAATTTCTACATTCACATTGGGTTTGCGTCACCCATTATCATATTTTTAGATATCACCTCTCGGCACACCTCGGCCAATTCATACTTCATCTAACGAAAGCGACGGAATCAGCAAAGGTTTGTCGAATGATATTATATAGCACATGTATGCTGACGGTGCAGTGTGGTCAGTTAAAATCATTTGTGTTTTAATTGGATTATATGGATTATATTTCATGAATTCATAGTCAAGACCTATGACATTCGGTAAGTACAAGATTTAGTATAGACTGCATAAAAATAAATAAATGCAAATGGTTAGGTTGAAGTTCAAAAAGAGTCAAAGATCATCGCATGCCACAGTCGACAAATTTCATATTGTCAAGTTATCTCTCCCGTTGCAGACATTCAGTATATACAGGCACAGATCCAGAATTTTTTTTTTCAGAAAGAA
>PRKT01000018.1:103759-120830 GCA_003671525.1 Saccostrea glomerata | reverse complement strand
TGCCCCCCCCCCCACTTTCAAAAACGATGCTACGTGCCTGAATTATATAGAATTATTTTGACTTTTCCTTGGTAAGCCGCCCGTAGGATTGTGTATTTAGAGGCAAACACCTTAGTGCGGGTATTACTGTCTCATGACAGCATCTAGTTTATCCATATATTTGCCTGAAATTTTCATGATATTCTACAAATAAGCCATAAAATCTTTAATGTTATGCAATAAAAAGATGTTAAAGTTCAATAATTAGAACGCGAATAGTGATCTCTGCCTTCCAAAAGTTCTGTTATTAGTCCTATAGTTTCCAGTTTACTCTTTGGCAAGTATCGTATATTTGGACGACATCTCCAACTTTTAAGGTTTGCACATTGTTCCCGAGGCAACGATGGTGTTCGCGTAAACTCGTTAAATATTCCCGTTTCCACCGTTGAGATAAATCAAAAAGTAATTTTTGTTTTCCGATAAAGGTTTTTGTCAACTGGTCATGGTTCGTTTCCTTGTCATGAAGATCTTTCTCCGGGCTGCAAAAGTATTTAGGAAGTGCGCGACATCCATTAAGTAGAAGAGAAGGTGTCAGTGGTTGTGGGTCCTTAATATCTGAAGAGACATATGTGAGTGGACGGTCATTTATTGTGGCTTCTGTTTCACAAAGAATGGTTCGAAGGACCGTCTCACTAACTAAAAGCCTTTCCAAGGATTTTCTGCAGAGTTCTTTTTGTTATCCTGATCAGACGTTCCCAAAAACCTCCATGCCATGGTGCACCTTTAGATATGAACTTCCAGTTAATATTTAAGCCTGTTTCCTCCATGATGCATCGTTGTGCCGGTAAAAATGTTGATCCATTATCTGAGTAAATGGTGTATGGCATTCCTTTGTTGGTAATGAATCAATCTGATTAAAATCAGATCCTTTGATCCGCTCACATAGATCGCTACACAAGGATCTGAAGAAACTCCATTTGGGGTCATCTCCTGGTGACCTTTGAATTATCCAATCAAATGTTTACTTTGGAGAATTGGAAAGTATCTCGGAATTCAGTTACAGAGGGCCGGGAAAGGCCTGATCATATACGAATGGAAAAATTGTGACCTAGTTTCTGAAGCCTGTCAAGAGAAGGACCACAGTCTTTTCTGTACAGTAATATAATAAGTCCTTACTTTTGTATTGTTTTTTAGCTCTTTGTTTTGTACAAAAGGATAAGATCTTCTCCGCAGCCACTTTCACTTCTAATTTCGTTTTCCTGAATGTAGCTTAAGACCTCTCTGATTGGTCAAAATTTTTATGAATATTTTTATTAGAAAGGTCACCAGGAGATGACCCTGAATGGGGTTTCTTCAGATCCTTGTGTAGCGATCTATGTGAGCGGATCAAAGGATCTGATTTTAATCAGATTGGTAATGAATCTTCTGAATGCTTATACAAATGTTTCAGTTGAGAGATCCTGAACAAGTTCTAGATGAACAGCTCTGGTTGTTGCGCATGTAAACAGACATATGTACATCTTTTCGGTTTGTCTATTTACTTTGACATGAAGGGGTCCGGCATAGTCTACTCCAGCAATCGAAAAGGGTATGCAGTCTGATACACGGTCCTTTGGAAGTGTTGGCGGATCCGGTAATGGAAATGATTGTCCTATTACCTTCTGGCATGGAATACATTTCTTTAGCACGTGGTTAACGCTCTGTCTTATCGCTGGGATTCAAAATGGCTGACGAATTTCTGTGATTGTTTGGGAACATCCTGAGTGTAAACTTCTTTTGTGGATATCCATTATTATCAGGTCAGTAAGCTGGTGTTTCTTTGGTAACAGTACTGGATATTTTGCCGAGTCCTCTAAAGAAGAATTGTCAATTCTACCTTTACAGCATAATAATCCTTTGTCATCTCGATAAAGTTTCAGCTGTTTCTGTAGTGATGTTTGTTGTTTACTTCCATTCATAGCAGTAATCTCTTTTTGGAATTCTTTTTGTTGTACATCCTTAATCCAGAGTACTGTTGATTCATTCATTTCATCTAGTTGAGGTTGTTTCACAAATAAAACAGATCTCTTCCTCTGTTGATTGTTGCGTTCACTGGAAGATTTGAATACTCTCACGAATCTCAAAACATAACACGTAACTCTGAGTAGTTTCTGTAGACTGCTGAATCTTGATATGTCTATGATGTTGCTGACACCAGGAATGACGATATTCTTCAATCCATCCTCCGTATTTTCTTTGTCTGTAAATGTTGTTAAAGCAGATGTCCTTGAGATTTCCCACTTGGGATACTCAGGGATGGTTCTGTTAACCATGTAGGACCATTCATCCAAAGATTGTAATCTTTAAATTGTTTGACATTCCCCTTGTTTGAAGATCTGCGGGATTGGAATTAGTTGGAATGTATTTCCATGTATGCCCTTTTGTTGATTCTTCAATCACTGCTTTTCTATTGGTGATGAATTGATTATTCATTGGCTTTTTGGACTGAAGCCAATGAAGGACAATTTGACTGTCACACCATAAGGTTATTGATTTCACGTTCAATATGCTATTGAGGTAGTTAGCTAATCTGGCTCCAATTACGGCTCCCATCACCTCTAGGCGAGGTAAGGTTGTAGGTTTAATTGGTGCGACTCGGTTTTTTGCCATTATCAGATGTGAGGTACTTTCTGTGACAAGGTATGCACAGGCTCCATAAGCACTCTTACTGGCATCTGTGAATATATGCATACCATTTCTCCTGGTAATTGTTTGGATGTTCCAAAGATCTCCTATTAATTTACGAGGACTTGAAGAAGAAGAGAAGTCTAATGGATAATTTGGATGAGTCAGACAGCTGTGGAGGAGATCGAGAATGAAATAATTGAGACAGATGAGTATAATACAGAGTTAGACATAAGACTGAGGCGCTTCAAAGAGTTCATTGACAAAAATTTTGCACATGTAACGGGGGAGAAAGATTCTTACAAGTCAAATGATGAAGGTGCCGTTTTAAATCCTCTTGAAATAAATCAAATTCCATCTGATCTTACAACAGTCCCTAGTTATGCTGTCCCACCTGTACATGAGCATTTTCCTGTGTCAATGCCGTCTGGAAGTTTATCTACTACTTCTAACCACAAGCTACCTAAGTTATCATTACCGACATTCAATGGAAACAAATAAGAGTGGCAATCATTTTGGGACTCCTTTAGATTCGGAATTGATGAAAATATTAGTTTAACCCTCTGGCTGTGACGTCAGTGTACAGAAATTATTACGTCACTGCGAGATTAAAACGACATCACAATTTCTTTGACATTATTTTGCAGGTTTTTCAATATTTCGGGTCAACGCTAAGTGCGCGTCTTTTACAGGAATGTGTACAGGGGAATTAATTCAAATGCGATATATCAACAAAACTATGAAGAAGTTTTTTTATTTATACAATTTGCATAAATTCTAAATATTATATTAAGATTTTTTTTTATTAATTGTTTTATGTTATCCCAATCTGTAAAACTGATAAACTATTGCGAGAAATGAATATACATCAAAATCAGACGCAAATTAGTTTGATATACATGTACAATGATTATTATTATTTCTAAACTTTTTAAAAATAATTGTAAGTATAATTAAATGAAAATGAAAAAAAAGTATAGACCAATAATAGTATTTTACGAGGGTTGTCCCAAAATTCCGTAGACAAGCGTTGTTTTGTAGGAACCCTACGTCATACATGAATGAAACTTCGTATATAGATTAAACAAACACTATCTAATAAATTTATGATCTAATATGGAGTAACTACACAAATTATTCCAATTTAAAAGACACATTTCATTGTCTGGTGTAGGAAGGCGGCGCAATACCCAAAAGTTGCAATTAATATTTAGTATATTATATTTAAAATCCTACGGAAAAGTAATTACTACCCTATATTTTTTAAAATGGAAATGAAAAAAAAAAATTCTTAATACTGTTTTATTAACTATATTTCGTCAAATGTTGGTGTGTATGCTTTGATAAATATGAATTTTATAACGGTTTATATACATGGGGTTAAAATCCGAATTTTTGAAAAATGGCAACTGCGTTGGCACAGGCGGCACACTGGACTATGATCAAGTGTTTTGATCTTGAATTCACTCTCACATAAATGTACCAGTCATAAATGTTTGGTAGACTAGGAAACTTTTTCTCCTCCTTAGTATTTAAAATTACTAAAACGGTTTCTCTATGTATATATCAATAACAGTAATTAAAATAAAAGACAGGGCTAAGAAATGGGCAAGAGTTCCATTGTGCAAATCCATTAGAGAAAATAGACGAAAAGCCCGTAGAAATATAGCGTTTTCAAATTATTATTATTTCATACCTGTATATGTATATATACTTTGCTTACATATTTTAATGGTTGATCATATCATAGTAATTAAGATGATTTTACATTGATAACTATAACCCTTTCGTTTAATTTAATAAGTTGATTCTGGTAATTGAAATATTTTCTCCAAAAATTTGAACTGTTGACATTTGTATTTTTTGACGTTGCAGATTGCTCCGGGTGTTAGAGAACTATATCACTTTAAATGTTATTACTCAAAAAGTTTTCAAGTAAGCATGATAAAACTTCGTAATTTATCTGCCAAGAACACGCTTTATCCATCCTGAAAATTTTATAAAGATACATTAATTTCTTTAAAAAATATAAACTCAGTCTACGAAATTTTGGGACAACCCTCGTATATTCATGATTTTACATGTATTCTCCATCTGCAAGCATTGCAATTTCTAACGTTGTGCGGTCTGGAAAAAAAAAAATAGAAATTCAAATATTTGATTCTGTCTTTCTGTCTCTCGGCGCACATATTTATCCTTTCTTCAAAAATTGAATAAAAAGCAAAATTAAATTATCCAAAAAAATGTTTTTATTTTTAAAGAAAAATTTCCTAACATAACAATTTTGATCAATGAATTCAAATTAAAATGTATCATAAATAATTCTATAGATTCTTCTAAAAGTTGTTTAAATATTACATTAATTCTAATAGACATGAAATGTTGACTTTAAATTATTCAACACCCGATTGTCGAAAATTAATTTCAGAATTATGAAGAAGATTTACCAACAAGTTTCTTATTTAATGTCGATATTTACGGAAAATTTACTTTCTGGTCTAATATTTAGTTTGGCAAAGTTAGAAAAAAAATACCTGACTCATACTGGTACAAAGCCCCGTGCTTGTAAGTTTTGTAAGTTTGTTATAAGTTTGCATATATAGACATTGGCTAAACGACGTTTTCAAACAAAACATCTTTGGTGAAATAGGGAAAACTTTTTTTTTAATTATAAATCTTTAACTGTAAAATATGTAGACCATCAGAGACAATTAATCTATTTGTCTTTTTTACATGAATTAGAAAAAAAGTACTAGTGTTTTCAGTTTATAAGAAGCAAAATTCAACAGTCAATATTTAATGAGGATTTCCTTACTTTTCTGGGGTAAATTTTTTTTTTCGGACAAGTCGACACGGCTAATCATTGACCTAAGGGAATCCATTTCCTACATCTTTTCATTTTGATTTTTTAAAAAATAATTTTCAGTTGAGTATAAATGATGATGTAGAAAACACACAAGTACTGTCATATGTTATCAGAGATATTGACGGGATTATGATGATTTCAAAACTTAATTTAATATCTGAAGATTTGAGAAGATATAATAATAATTAATAAATGTTTTGATCACGTTTTTCAATAATTTCAAGCAGGCATAACAGAAAGAATATGCATCGGATTAAGATCCAGTTTAAGACTTATATTAAACCGTGTGATTGTTTCAGAAGACAGATTCATGAAGTATATTGATATGTTATAGAATATATCACAAGATCATGCATGTTTGTTTACACGATGTTCAAATGGCTGCATTTCATTTCCAGAATTTTTGGTAATTATCAACAGTTCATTTCCCACATTTTTTTAGGTCACCTGAGTAAACTCAGGAGACCTATTGCTATCACTTTTCGCCCTTCGTCGTTCATCGTGCGTCGTGCGTTAACATTTGAACATTTTCAGCTTCTTCTCTGAAACCGCTCAGCTAATTTCAACCAAATTTGGCATATAGCATCTATGGGTAAAGGGGAACAAAAATTGTGAATTTCATGATCCCTGCCCCCCTGGGGCCTGGGGGGTGGGGCAAAAACCACTAAAATTAGTGCAATCTTTAAAAATCTTCTTCTAACTCCTGGACATCAAGCAGTCAAACTGTTTGCATGATTGTAATCAGCATTGAGTCCTCTACCAAAATTGTGAAATTCATGGCCCCAGGATCATGGGTTCTAGTGCTAGGGCGGGGCTAAACAAGTATATAGTGAAAATGCATTATTTCTTTGAAAATCTTCTTCTCTGCTACTGGGTATTAAATAAACCTACTAAGTATATAGTTATGATGAGCAAGAGTGCCTCTACCAAAATTGTGAATTTTATGGCCCCAGAGTCAGGGGTTCTGGTGTAGGTGGGGGGAGGGGGGCTCTATAGATTATATAGTGAAAATACATGAATTCTTTGAAAATCTTCTTCTCTGCTCCTGGGTATTAAATAAACTAACTGAGTGCATAGTTATGATGTGCAAAAGTGCCTCTACCAAAATTGTGAATTTTATGGCCCCAGGGTCAGGGTTCGAGTGTTAGGGCGGGGCTCTATTGATTATATAATGAAAATACATGAATTCTATGAAAAAATTCTTTTCTGCTCCTACGAATTAAATAAACTAAGTATATAGTTATGATGAGCAAGAATAATTCTTCCAAATTTTTGATTTTATGGCCCTAGGGTCAGGGGTTTTAGTGATAGGGTGGGGCTCTTTTGATTATATAGTGAAAATACATTAAATCTTTTAAAATTTTCTTCTCTGCTCTTGGGTATTAAGCAGATGAACTACCTATGTAGTTATGATGAGCAAGGACCCTAATCTTCCAGAATTGTGAATTTCAAGGCTGCAGGGTCAGAGGTACTATGGGGGGTGTACTTATATACTGAAACTGGATGAATTGTTTGAGATCTGCTCCTTGGTATTAATCAAATATTTCTGAAAAGCAAGGGTGCCTTTTCCAAAAATTGTGCAATGTGTGGATCTAGGCCTAAGGGTCAGGGGTTCATGTGTGATAGGGGCATTACTGATTATTGCTGAATATTACCGATTACTTAAAATGCATTTTTTGTCCCCCCACCCTGCCTATGGATTACAAAATTCATTTATTTTACATAGTTGTCAGGTCTATATTCAATTATATTTACAATGAAACATTGACTACCAGTATATAAATTGGATCTAAATTAATTTTTATAGTAGAATTGCTGTTGGGGGGTATGTAAATTTTGAAAGCATTATAGATATTGACAATACATAAAAACTTTGTGTGGTTGTGTTAATGATTAACAAAATTGTTTCCTCTTCCAAGAAAGTCTACGAAGCTTTTAAATTGATCAGGTACAGATAATCTATTAATTATTCGAAGATTTGACTGAGATTCTTCGATAAAAGTTGGTTTAACAAAGTCCTAGGTCGATCGAGAAAATGGTTTGCTTGAGTGCGACTAAGATTCGCATGTCCTAGCTACTTCTACAAAATTGACCCGAAGGCAGATGAACATCATTTCCGCTGACAGTTTCCTATTTAAACTAAAAATCAAGATAATTTTTAGAAGCAATCTTTTTTAAATCTTGGAGAAAATGTGTAAATAAATAGAAATTGAATATTGTAAACTTTTTTTGAAATATTTCATAATTATACACTGTAACGTGCTTTTACCCTTAAAGGACAGAAGGAATTCTTAGTATTTTCATTTAGTACTCTTTTGAAAATTTTAATATAAAATTTTTTAACATTTACATTTATGATTTTTCCCTCAACAAAATTGACTATTATCCTTAATTTAGGTTTACAGATACATGTATTAATAGGTATTTATGTTAAACTGAATTGCGAAAAGGTATTCACTAAAAGAAAAACCTAGTGAATTTAACTAGTGAACATCGTAAATCCTTTGTCGTGAATTGAAAGCATTCAGTTAAGAAAGTGAGTTGTGGAGCTTGGGTCATATTGATACTTAGATACCGGCCTAGTGAAAGTTGCTTATAAATTCTAGATTCACTAATCTTATCTTACTAGTAAATATCACCAATCCATGTACCTAGTAAAACTACTTTTAAGGTAGTGATTATATGGACAGTAAAATTTACAAGTTTTCTCAGTGACTTTAACTACTTATTATTTACAGTGTTTTGTTTGCGCATTTTAGACTTGCAAATCAATGCATAAAAATGCATGAATTATTATAAGATAATTTTTTTAACTTTTAAGAGGCAGTCCACCGTAAAACCAGGCAGTATTGTATTAATAGGCGGCACATCGAATGTGATGAATATTTGGTATTTTATTAAAAACAATATCAATGTAGTCCAAAAGGAATACTGTATACAGGGAAATTTTCGCCCCCGTTTTATTTTCGCCCCTTTCGCCCTCTTCCTGATTGGGCGAATTTAAAACGGTGCAAATTCAAATTACACAGCATAATTTCTTAAACAAAACTATGACTGGGCAAATTTAAAACAGGGCAAAATAGTTCGCAAGTGCAAAAGGGCGAAAATAACACGGGGCGAAAATAACCCTGTATACAGTAATGTAACTGAAGATTTGTTTGAAAATTGCTTATTTAGTAAAATATCCTTGTGTTTTGTGTTTTTGAATTCCCCTATATAAACCATTGAAAGTAGGTAAGAAACAAAGAGCTGTAATTTCTAATACAATTTTAACAGGACTATAATTCACACTTAAATAAATCTAAAATTGTTTCATATTTTTTATGGGAAACATCCTCAGGTAGTGTAGAATTAAATTTGTTCAAATAATAATTTCCAAGAGTAGGGAAGGGTCTCAATGGTGGATCAAAGTTTCACATAGGAAAATAAAGGGGAAAATCTCAATAACAGAATAGCTATGTTAATACATTTAATTTCACAGAACTACAATATCTGTTTAATCCAGGGATAGAAAAATATTGGATATCTTTTACCTTCATTTGAGTTTTTAGCTCACCTGAGCCAAAGGCTTAAGTGAGCTTTTCTGATAAAAATTTGTCCGTTGTCTGTCATTGTTATAGTCATTGTAGTCATTGTTGTCATTGTAAACTTTTCACATTTTCATCTTCTTCTCAAGAACCACTGGGCCAATTTCAACAAAACTTGCTACAAATTATCCTTGGGTGAAGGGGATTCAAATTTGTTCAAATGAAGGGCCAAGCATTCTTTTAATGGGAGATAATTATGAATTAATGAAAAATTAATGGCATCTGTTAAAAATCTTCCTCTCCAGAACCACTGGACCAGGAAAGATAAAACTCGTAAAGAAGCATTGTCAGGTAGTGTAGATTCAAGTTTGTTCAAATCATGACCCCTGGGGGAAGGGTGGGGCCAAAATTGCTGATCAAAATTTAATATTGGAATCCCCCCTCCCCCAACAAGTAAACTTTTCAATACTGAGCTGATTTGTGTTTTTTAACTAGCCCATGTGCTCAGGTGAGTGATGTGGCCCATCAACCTCTTGTTCTTTAGTGTACTTGTAATATATGCTTTGAGAAATTTCACTGGATAAATTGTGTCAGCTTACATAATGAAAATCACATGCAGAAAAGAGTATGTCTACTACATCTTTCCTATAATTATGGTTGATTTGATATCTTTAATTTGCCTTCAGTTCTGGAGGTCAGAGAGGAGCAGTTCAATAACCGCCTAAGTCAGAGAGCCAACTTTAAAGGCTGCACACCTCTACATTACGCCGTCCTGATGGAGGATTTCACCATTGTTAAAATGCTGCTAGATGCAGGTAAGAACTCTAAAAACTGGATTCATTAGAACTTTACAAAATAATCTATGTGACCAAAAAGAGCAAGACTTATCAAAGCATTTTTAGGTCACCTTATTGCTATCTGTTTTTGTCCGTCGTCATGCGTCGTGCGTCGTTCGTCGTGTGTTAACATTTGAACATTTAGCTTCTTCTCTGAAACCGCTCAACTAATTTCAACCAAATTTGGCATATAGCATCTATGGGTAAAGGGGAACAAAAATTGTGAATTTCATGATCCCTGCCCCCCTGGGGCCTGAGGGGTGGGGCCAAAACCACTAAAATTAATGCAATCTTTAAAAATCTTCTTCTTTACTCCTGGACATCAAGCAGTCAAACTGTTTGCATGATTGTAATCAGCAATAAGTCCTCTACCAAAATTGTGAAATTCATGGCCCTGGGGTCAGGGGTTCTAGTGCCAGGGCGGGGCTAAATAAGTAGGTAGTGAAAATGCATTATTTCTTTGAAAATCTTCTTCTCTGCTCCTGGGTATTAAATAAACCAACTAAGTACATAATTATGATGAGCAAGAGTGCCTCTACCAAAATTGTGAATTTTATGGCCCCAGGGTCAGGGGTTCTGGTGTTAGGGCAGGGCTCTATTGATTATATAGTGAAAATACATGAATTCTTTGAAAATCTTCTTCTCTGCTCCTGGGTATTAAATAAACTAAGTAAACAAAGTACCTAGTTATGATAAGCAAGAGTGCCTCTACCAAAATTGTGAATTTTATGGCCCCAGGGTCAGGGGTTCTTGTTTTAGGGTGGGGCTTTAATGATTATATATAGTGAAATGCCTGAATTCTTTGAACATCTTATCCTTTGCTCCTGGTTAATATGCTAATGATCTAATTACATATTTAAGGCCAGGATTTATTTTATTTTCAGTTTTACAAACCCTCCGCTCAAGGTTTTGAATTTTCAGAATAAAATAAAACAATTTTTTTCTTTCCGATGTTAAATTTGAGTCGGGATCGAGATTTCAAATTTACGAACTCGCACTTCCGGTTTTACCATGAAACGGCGGGTAAATAAAGCTAGATCTGAGAAGATAGCTTGGTTTAGTTTAAAATTCATCGATAAGAGTGCCATTCAAAACGTTTCACCCATTCGAAGGACAAATAAAATGCTGACAACTTTGTTGCACAATGACATGCTGGTGAGATAATTATGTATTCGTTTCAAAAGTAACTGTAAATTATTTTCCTCCCCCAGGTTTTAAACTGCCCTTGGTATCTATTGCATATTGCCAGGGACATTGTTTAGGTCTCTGTTATAGCTTACAGTCTAAGCATCATTCTTCAAAAAAGGGTTGCTTATGCATCAGATGTAATGAATAAAACTAGGGGAGAAATGAAGTCCATTTGAGGATGAAATAAACAATAACCTGAAGAAATAAAAAAAAAAATCAAACTACTAAAAAGCAAGATTATACAAATATATACAGGCATGTAAATATTTGTATCAGTCAGAAAAATTATTTTACACTTAATTGAAAAAATGTTGACCCTACTCCCCAATACTCCCTGTCTGCTTTATGATAGGAATTATAATTTTAGGCATCAAGTAAATTTTAGAACAATGTCTACACATTCACCTAACACATATTTAAAAAAATGAAGATATATTGAAAGACTTTTAAAGAATTTATTTTTATATATATATTTTGATCAACATCACAAAATTTATATAACTGGCCCAAACTGGCAGATGATGAAATAAGCAATTAAATGTTCTACTTTCCTATTTGTAAGCATTATGTGTCCAGTGGTAAGGAGCCTATTAGGATAGCATAAAAAAGAATGTACAAATATTAATAATTGATTTATCAAAAAAAAATTTTTATTTCCTTCTCCTTTGGGACTTTTTTATTCTCATGTTCATAACTAAACCTAAACATAAAAAAAAATGCTGGCCTTATAATGAAGAAAGGGGCCTCTTTCAAAATATATAATTTCAGGGCTGCTGGGTCTGGGGTACCAGGGGGGTACTTTGACTAAAAATAAATGCTTTGAAATCTGCCCTTTGATAAGCAATGGTGCCTCTTTCAAAATTTGTGAATTTCATGGCTTTTGGATTAAAACCCGAACCAAATACAATCGCTGGAAAGTTGTTACATGATACTCAGGTGACCTATAAGGCCCGTGGGCCTCTTGTTAGAGATGATAGTGGTAAAGATGTTATAATAAATGATTGCCTGACGTCACAGCATCAGGAATGTAAGGATAGAAATTTCCATGGTCCAAAACTAAGTGATAATACTTAGTGAGATCGATTTTTATTACAATTTAAATTTGTTACCTGCATTTGTTACAAATACAGTGTAACAGGATTTGGTTTAACCTTCAGTTTTAGGCACTACTCACAGCATCAGACATTTTTTAACAAAAATACATATGTACTAAGTTTTTATTAAGTATAACTATGCAATAAACCTGTGTATTTTAATTAATCATGTAATTGACTTACCAAACCAAGAATTTCATTAACAAGCATTTGCAAATTAACAATTATTCATTATGGCAACATTTGTATTTTATGAACAGCACAAAATATTTACATTTATATATATTTACATTGTACAATGAAAAGTGGTGTACTAACTACCTATCCTTTTTAATGGCCTCAATAAAAAAACAGTGCTTACCTAACAGATGCACAAAATCCAGAACCCGTCCTACGTGTACGTCCTACGTGGACGTGTAAATAAAGGAAACAAATGGGTAACTTGGACAGGACAATGTATTCCCAAGAACATTGAACGTGACATTAAACAAATTGAACAAGAAAGGGACCAGGATCCTTCCCTATCTGAAAGTGAGCTGGCACGAACCTTTGAGGAGGTTTCAAACCAATTGATCTAAAAGTGAAATACTGCATGGCCTTTAAATACACCGCGCTCTGAAGGTGTGTCTCTCTTATCAAATCAAAATCTACATTCTATGTATAACCCATACAAGGATTTTTCCAAAATCAATGTATAAATCAAGATAATTTCTAAAGGTAAAATAAACGATTTGAACCAATAGAAGTTATTTACTAACTCTGTAAAATCCAATCCTACTACAACAGTTTGCAGAGGAAAGAATCACATTGCTGATGCAAAATAATGATGTGTTTACTTCCTCCAGTTTTTTTGCATGCATCGATTTATTAATTATTTACGATTTTTTTATATGGACATGTCTGTGTAACAATTTTTCTGTGTTTCTAAACCACTAGATCAGTCCATTTGTCTTCTAAGATAGTGGCAACACAATCATTTCATGCCAAATGTCATGTGTAAATCTTCTTGCCCTTTCGTCATGCTTATAGGTTTTAATTGCCCTCGTCAGGCAAGCTTTTTGAAAAGCTATATTACTTGTGAAATATTTAAAAATAGACAATAGAATCTATTCAAAGAAGTAAAAACTTTGACAGTGATATTTTTTTTATACGGTACTACTTAACTTATTTATGCTTTTAGGAGCAGATCCAACTCTTGAAAATGTTAATGGCCAAAGACCTATAGACTACACTAAAAACCAGTCAGTGCAAAACATTTTAACTAATGCAGAGAGCAAGGTATGATTTATAAGATTCTTTAGTCGAGTGCATGAAGCATTTGAAACATGTATGGTATACTGAGGTCTTGAAATGTACTGTTACTATTTATCTTCAGACTACAGTGTAAATCTGTAATTAGCTCTACTGGTCAGAGACCAGAAGAGCTTATGCGATAGTAAGGTGTCCGTCGTCCGTCCATCTGTCTGTCTGTCTGTCTGTACTCCTCCTACAGTTTTTGTCTGATTTTAATATAACTTGGCACACAAGTAGACTACACTAAGATACATAAAATAGTGCATCGGTTTTTGATTTCAATAAATGGTGTTGCCATGGCTACTAAAATAGGATTTTCTGTGAAATTTGTTTAAAATGCTACTCCGCCTACAGTTTTGATTTGATTTCAATATAACTTGGCACACAAGTTGACTACACAAAGAAACATAAAATAGTGCATCGGATTTTGATTTCCATGAACGGCGTTGCCATGGTTACTGAAAATAGAATTTTCTGTGAAATTCCTTTAAAACGCTACTCCTTCTACAGTTTTGGTCTGATTTCAATATTACTTGGCACACGCGTAGACTGCACTAAAATACATAAAATTATGCATCAGTTTTTGATTTCGATGAATGGTGTTGCCATGGTTACTAAAATAGTATTTTCTGTGAAATTCCTTTAAAACGCTACTCCTTCTACAGTTTTGGTCTGATTTCAATATTACATGGTACACAAGTAGACTTCACTAAGATACATAAAATAGTGCATCGGTTTTTGATTTCGATGAATGGTGTTGCCATGGTTACTAAGAATAGAATTTTCTGTGAAATTCCTTTAAAATGCTATTCCTCCTACAGTTTTGATCTGATTTCAATATAACTTGGCACACAAGTAGACTATACAAAAATAGTGCATCAGATTTGATTTCGATGAACGTTGTTGCCATGGTTACTAAAATAGAAATGTCT
The DNA here is from genome assembly GCA_003671525.1 of Saccostrea glomerata. Taxonomy (NCBI): domain Eukaryota; kingdom Metazoa; phylum Mollusca; class Bivalvia; order Ostreida; family Ostreidae; genus Saccostrea; species Saccostrea glomerata. The sequence goes on along the minus strand of PRKT01000018.1, from coordinate 106,451 downwards.
GTGAAATTTCTTTAAAACGCCACTCCTTCTACAGTTTTGGTTTAATGGCAATGGCTTCTTTTCTCATCCTTTGTTATAAGTATAAACCAGTAGAGCTACAGTCTCGACAGAGACTTCTGGTTTTTCTTTAGTGTTTGGAGCTGAAAGAGAAGAGGGCTGCAGAAAAGAGGAGAAAGGTCCCCCTAGAACAGAGACTGAGAGAGCAGGATGGGGATAACAGTATTGTTGCTGCTGGTAAGCATTCTAAGGATTAGCAGTACAACCTTGGTATCAAATTTATTGATCAAAAATGACACTTTGTTATGGGAATGATCAGGTAGTAATTGTTTAAGGGTCCTCCACACACCCAAAGCTTATGTTCTCATATTATTGAGCATTACTTTTAACAAGCATATCAACCTTTAAAAACTGTCCAGGGATTAAAATGTAATTTATACTGATTTTTAAAAAAATTATTTCACACGTTTCAAGAAATTTTCCCAAGGCGTTTTCATACCTATCACAACAAATTTTGTCTTACCCTTTCGTATATTTATAAGCTCACAGAATAACCATAAAAACTCAATTTTATTGATCAATTTTTTTTACAGAAATTTATTTTATTTTATAAAAAGGACTTAACCCCTTAACGGCCAAGTGCGCCTTTTGACGCATTTTCAGCATCACAGTGATTAAACTGTTGGCGTTTTGTAAATAATTGAGATACAACAAAACAATTGATATTTTCTGAAACTAGAGAAGAACACAACAATTTTTCTATTATCAGATTTCCTCTGCGATGTAAAGAAATTATCATAAACTTGAATTGAACATTGAATATAATTGCGGGAAGTTAGCAAAATTACGCATAAATGAGTGATTTTGTGCTATCTTCTGTAGGCTGTATCTCAATTACAGCACACGATAAAAAAAATGAATGCCATATCCTAAAAGCAAGGAATTTTCCCTACATTTTCTCTATTGGACATTGAAAGGTACAAGCATCCGTTACAGAAATATTTGCTGTTGAATATTGCAACTTTTTCGAGTAACGCAAAGAAAATGCACTATGACGTCATCTAACGTTTTACATGTAGTCATGTACACAATGAAATCGTTTATAAGCTCGGTGTAAAATAAATCGATTCTTTTAAAATTCAGGGCAGATTTATTTTTTAAAGGAATTATTTATAAAGAAGAATTAATATACGAGAAGTTTTGAGCCAAAAACATGTAATAAAGGGAATTTTCCTTAGCTTTAGAATATTATAGCAGATTTCAAAACCCCTAAAGGATTACATTGTTTGTGACGAGCTGATGCTTTGCTTGTCGAGAACTTTAAATACTACGTCACATTCTCGCCACATCAAAGGAAGAAGCCGAGATCGCGTCTCTCCCACGCTAAAGTCGGTCATCTGCAACATACAGCTTGTTTTCGGGGTTCAAAAAATGGAGTAGACAGTCCCAATGTCGTTTTCTTGAATGTAACCTGTAAAGTTAAAAGTTTTTTTTAACCTTGAATTTAAAAAAAAAAGTTTTTTTAAACCTTGAATTTAAAAATTTTAAGATTTTTTCAGTCCATTACGAATATTTAAATTGGTCGATTATTATACCCCATGCAACTAGTTGCGGGAGGTATAATGTTTTTGACCCGTCCGTCAGTCAGTCAGTCAGTCTGTCAGTCAGTCAGTCAGTCCTCTTTTTTTTGTCAGCGCAACTACTCATAAACCACTGCACAGAATTTCGTCAAACTTTGCAGGTATTTAGGACACAATGTGTAGATGTGCATGTTATCAGGAAATTCCAATTCCTTTATTTTTTCCAGGACTTTCAGCACAAAAAACTTAGGTTTTTGGCCATACCTTTTACATAGAGATGAACAGTTGTCAGCGCAACTCCTCATAAACCGCTGCACAGAATTTCGTTAAACTTTGCAGATATTAAGGACACAATATGTAGATGTGCATGTTATCAGGAAATTCCGATTCCTTTATTTTTTCCAGGACTTTCAGCACAAAAAACCTAGGTTTTTGGCCATACCTTTTACATAGGGATGAACAGTTGTCAGCGCAACTCCTCATAAACCGCTGCACAGAATTTCATTAAACTTTGCAGATATTAAGGACACAATATGTAGATGTGCATATTATCAGGAAATTCCGATTCCTTTATTTTTTCTGGGACTTTCCGCACTAAAAACCTAGGTTTTTGGCCATACCTTTTACATAGGGATGAACAGTTGTCAGCGCAACTCCTCATTAACCGCTGCACAGAATTTCGTTAAACTTTGCAGATATTTAGGACACAATATGTAGATGTGCATATTACCAGGAAATTCCGATTCCTTTATTTTTTCTGGGACTTTCCGCACTAAAAACCTAGGTTTTTGGCCATACCTTTTATAGAGATGAACAGTTGTCAGCGCAACTCCTCATTAACCGCTGCACAGAATTTCGTTAAACTTTGCAGATATTTAGGACACAATATGTAGATGTGCATATTATCAGGAAATTCCGATTCCTTTATTTTTTCTGGGACTTTCCGCACTAAAAACTTAGGTTTTTGGCCATACCTTTTACATAGAGATGAACAGTTGTCAGCGCAACTCCTCATAAACCTCTGCACAGAATTTCGTTAAACTTTGCAGATATTTAGGATACTAAGTCTAACTTTGGAAAAAAGGGGGGGGGCTGCCTTCCCTCCCCCCCCCCCC
>PRKT01000018.1:50857-94854 GCA_003671525.1 Saccostrea glomerata | reverse complement strand
CAATATAATGCTTGCATGTGCTATTTGAACATTAGAAACTACCTTTGCTTTAATATTTCCCTTAAATAAATATTATTTGATAGTCAGATGTTTTTTCTTTTTTTTTTGGCTCAACACAAAAGGGGACTGAGCGTTTCTCAACATTTTAAAGACTTGATCATAGTATTGAGATGTATTATTTACTTTTTTGTATATCCAAGAATGAATAATAAGCATGTTAAAATTTTACATCATGTAAAGATGAACTCTTGCTCAGGTATGAAATCACTCTCATCAACAAGAGACACAGATTGCAGGCAGAGGAAATGAAGAATGCTTAAAATTTTTATGTGGGAATTTATCCTGACCATCATAAATCTATTAAGTAAGTGGCAATTTTCTCTCATTTATATCACAATGAATTTTTAAAAATGTATCATTTTGCTTTACATGACTGTTAACATAAAAATTTGCATCAATAGAGAGGTTAAGCATTTGAAGTGTACGTCTACTTGTACATGTAAACCTAGAAGCGATTTTACACGTACGCGTAACTAATTTTGTGTTCTATTTAACAAATTGAACGTGTACCGGTACGTGTAAAACGTCATTTCACCAAGGCACTTTACAATCCACTCGTATCAAATAAATCTATGACTTGAAATAAAAAAGATACATTAGATGTTTGTAATAAATTCTTGACTTCATACCAAATACCGACTGAAAAATATTATTCCCTAGTTTGAGTTTAAGACGCTACAAGTTTTCCCCTACGTGTACTTGCGAATCTACACGTTGTGTACAACTTGTAGAATTACGTGGTTTGCAAAACTGATGACGTAAATCGCATTAAATTAGGGGATTTCCCTAGCTACACGTAAACGTAAACGTACATGTTCATCTGCTTTACCTCTCTAATATCAATTATTACCTTGATTTATAGAATGATTATATTAACTAGATGCGATCTTGTTGCGAGCAACGAGTATGTCTTCCATCCGATTTTTCGACAAGATGAGATACGATTGTGACGATTATCTTTGTTAGATCATAATAATATCAAGACTTCTCTCTTTTGATTAAATTCGTTACTTTTTATAAAATTATTAAATACATGAAGTTATGGATGAAAGTCTTTTGGCCCCTAAGGGCCCCATATTTGAGGGGTCAGACCCTTTCTTCCTATCCAATGATAAGGTTTTTAATTTTAAAAGATTTTTTGTTCAACAGCTATCCAGATATTTCTTTTCGTTTTCGAGCTATGTAGGATAGAAAAATTATGGGGCCAGCCCTTTACATACTTAATGGGACTATTTTGCATACATAGAATGGTTGTATAAAGTTTTAAAAGACAATTCTGAGCATCTTAATTCAATAATGCTTATTAAAATATCTCCCCTTTTGGAGATATAAAGATTCCAAGATTTAACATTTTGTCCCCTAATGGCCCCTAATTACAAAACATATTATCAAAATTTTACAATGCATTGATGCAGATTTATATTATGATATACATTTTTGCTTCAGTTATTCATAACAAAAAATTGATAAATGAAGAGTTATAGATGAAAGACTTTTGGCCCCTCTTTGCCCTTTATTTGAGGGGTCACACCCCTTTTCTTCATATCAAATGAAAGAAAATCTAATTCTGCACAACTTTTATTACATGTATATATCTTATAACAAATTATTGACAGGTAAGAAGATATCTTAGAAAACGTGTTAAATTTTGCGAGATATTTCCGAGCCCATTTTTCGAGCCCAGGTGAGCTTCAAATCCTTTTGCGCTAGAAAAATATAGACTCAAAAAAGCAATTCAGCAATCCTTCCTCTACCTTCACTGAACATCTCAAGTCAATTTCTTCATTTGTTCTTGAGTGATTGCTCGGACAAGCTGACTCTCTAAAAATCAGTAAATCGTCCATATCTCACGACCGGAAGTGATGACCTACTTATAAAAAATTTCCAACAAGGTTCAAATTAATATCTATCACATCTGAAAGTTTCATGAAAATCGATCAAACCGTTTCGGAGAACTCACGTGCACAAAATCAGTAAGAAAAAAAAAGAATAATAACTAGATACGATCTCAACGAGTAGGTCTTCCGTTGAATTTATCGATAATATGAGATGGGACTTTGACTGAGATATTCGTAATAAGATAATGAAATTAAGTTTTCAATCATTAAATAAAATTTTTCTTATTCATATCACAATATTTTGAGCATCGTTTGTTCAATATAGCTTATAATTAAAATCTTCGCCCTTTTCGAAATATAAAACCTCAAACATTTACTATATAGCATTCTGGCTCCTTGTGACGTAACACATGATCAAAATTTTATAATACATAGTTGCAAATTGTCAAGATAAACATTTTTGCTTTTGAGATATATTACAAAATATTTATTGTTAACGAGCTAAAGATGAAAGATTTTTGGCCCCTAATTTGAGGAGTCAGACCCTTTCTCTTGATATCAAATGCAAAGTCTTGTGATTTCAAAGACTTTTTGTTCAACACCTACCCAGAGAGTTCTTTTCCTTGTGGAGATATGCTTCATATAAATATTTAAGGGCCACCCCTACAAGTCCTTAATTGGACTGTTTTACAAAAATTCAAAGTACGCATATTGTTCAGAACATTATTCTGACCAACTTTTATTCAATATTGCTTATCAAAATATACCCCTTTTTGAGATAAGATTTGACATTCTGGCCCCTTGTGACCACTTATTACGTAACATATGCTCAAAAGTTTATCATGTATTGTTGCAAATCGTTAAGATAAATGCTTTTGCTTCTGTAATGTATAACAAAATATTGATCATTAGAGAGTTATAGATGAAAGACTTTTGGCCCCTCTGAGCCCCTAATTTGAGGAGTCAGCCCCATTTTCTTGATATCAAATGAAAGGTCTTGTGATTGTGAAGATTTTTGTTCAACACTTATTCAGAGATTTTTATTCGTTGTTGAGATATGCAAAATGGAAATATTTAGGGCCACCGCTACAAGTCCTTAATGGGGCCGTTTTACAAAAATTCAAAGTATGTATATTGCTTAGAACATTATTCTGACCAACTTTTGTTCAATATTGCTTATCAAAATATTCCCCCTTTTTGAGATAAAAAGCGTCAAAGATTTGACATTCTGGCTCCTTGTGACCCCTAATTACGTAACACATGATCAAAATTTTATCATATATTGTTGCAAAGCGTTAAGATGAATACCTTTGCTTCTGTAATGTATTACAAAATATTGATCATTAAAGAGTTAAAGATGAAAGATTTTTGGCCCCTCTGAGCCCCTAATTTGAAGAGTGAGCCCCTTTTTCTTGATATCAAATAAAAGGTCTTGTGATTTTGAAGATTTTTTGTTCAACACTTATTCAGAGATTTCTATTCGTTGTGGAGATATGCTAAATGGAAGTATTTAGGGGCCACCCCTACAAGTCCTTAATGGGGCCAATTTACAAAAATTCAAAATATGCATATTGTTGAGAACATTATTCCGACCATCTTCTCTTCAATATTGCTTATCAAAATATTCCCCCATTTCGAGATATAGAACTTCAAATATTTAGCATTCTGGCCCCTTTTGACCCCTAATTACGTAACATATATTCAAAACTTTAAAATATGCTGTTGGAAACCGTCTACAATTAAAAAATAACGAAAGATCCAGCAGAAAAAATGATAAAATTTTTGGATACACGGGGGATCCAACCTGGGTCGCCTGCATGACAATCCAACGCGCTAACTATTTAACCATTGGGATTGCCGCTTCGAATTTTCAAATGCAAATATCTCGAGATTGGCTTTTTCGATCTTCAAATAAATTACATATTTCGCTTCTGCAAAAGGATCTTTATCCAATTCAAAAACAAAAATATTAGAATTCAAAAGTTGAAAAATTGCATTTTAGAAAATCGCTTCAGGTAGCGACCGGAAGTATTGACGACACATGGAAAGGTAATTCTGCAAAGCTATAATTCATGAACTATTATCTCCAATAAGTCTCAAGTTCATATCTTAGGCAGTTTTCACTAATTAGTTCAGACAAAATTGCATTTTAAAATCAGAAAATTGTCCATATCTCACGACCGGAAGTGATGGCGTCAACGAAAAAAAATTCCAATAAGGATCAGATCAGTACCTACTGGATGTTAAAGTTTCATGAGAATCGGCCCAGTAGTTTACGAGAAATCGCGTGCACAAAATTGGTAAGAATAGGGAAAAAGAAACCGAAGAATAACAAGAAGGTCTTCCGTTGGAGACGGAAGATCTTAACTAGAGCAAAGCTCGTTGCAAAGCAACGAGTAGGTCTTCCATCCTGTTTGACTGGAAGTAGCTTTCATTTTTAACAAAAATGAGAAATAACGCCTAAAAATGGTTTGAATCCTCTAAAGCTATGTTAATCAATGCAAAAATAAGCCACTTTTTGCTACATCCGGTTTGACCAGAAGTGACAACGACGGACGGAAAATTAAGTTTTAGGCCTCCAGTGACATATGTTACCCAAAAATTTGTCAAGAACGGCAAAAATAGGCTTTTTTCGACTACTTCCGGTTTGGTCGGAAGTGACGTCGCCGGACGTATTTTGACAACCCCAGTCGATTAAGCTTGACATTTTGAACAACTTTGCTTCTTTGATGTATTACAAATTCTCAATACTTTTTGAGATATTAAGGAAATACTTTCGGCCCCTCTTGGCCCTTAATTATAGGGGCCAGCCCCTTATCATTGATATCTTTCGAAAGATTGTGAGATTCTCAACAAATTTTGTTCTAAATGTCTTTACAAAATATTGACGTAAAAAGATATTGCAGAAAACGTGTCAAGACCCTGATAGAACTTTTTTCGAGCAATAGCGAGCGCCGACGTGCAGAACTTTCGTAGAAAAAGAGTGGTGTGTGACATAAGAGCACACGTTGCTCTATCATCACTGAAAATCTTATGTTACTGTCTAAAGGCATTGTAGAAAAAAATGATGGACAATGAGACCCCTGAAAATCACTAAATCACAAATAATTCTACACTCCTTTTGTTCTATATGTCTTAACGAAATATTTGTATGTGAACAGATATCGAAGAAAAAGTGTTAGAAATTTTAAAATTCTCGACATGCCCTTTTTCAGACCATAGCGAGCGTCGGCGTGCAGCACTTTCGGTCAAAATGAAATGCGTATGTCACATCTACATATATTGCTCTATCATTGCTGAAAAAGTTTCTATCTTAAGCCGAAAACTCGTGGACAAAGTGACCCTCTGAAAATCACTAAATCGCGAAAATCTCAAAACCGGAAGTGACGTCATCAAAACAAAAAAATTATATATCAGGTTTGTTTGATGTTCTTTCAGTCCTGAAAGTTTCATGAAAATCGAGCGAGCCGTTTCCGAGAACTAGCGTGCACAAAATCGGTAAGAAAAAAAAACAATAATAATAATAAAACTAGAGCAAAGCTCGTTGCAAAGCAACGAGTAGGTCTTCCGTCCTGTTCGACCGGAAGTAGCTTTCATTTTTAACAAAAATGAGAAATAACGCCAAAAAATGGGTTGAATCATCTAAAACTATGTTAATTAATGCAAAAATAAGCCATTTTTTGCTACTTCCGGTTCGACCAGAAGTGACGACGACGGACGGAAAATTAATTTTTATGCTCCCAGAGACATATGTTACCCAAAAACTTCCCAAGCTCGGCAAAAATACGCGTTTTCCGACCACTTCCGGTTTTGCCGGAAGTGACGACGCCGGACGTATTTTGAAGACGCCAAAAGATTAAGCTTAACATTTTGGACAACTTTGCTTCTTTGATGTATTACAAATTCTCGATACGTTTTGAGATATAAAGAAAAAACTTTCGGCCCCTCTAGGCCCTTAATTTTAGGGGCCAGCCCTTTTTACAAGATATCATTTGAAAGATCTTGGAATTCTACACTTCTTTTGTTCTATATGTTTTAACAAAATATTTCCAGGTAAAAAGCTATCGTAGAAAAGATGTTAAAAATTTTGAAATTCGCGATAGGTCTATTTTCGGGCCATAGCGAGCGTCGGCGCTTCGTACTTCCGGTAGTTGTGATATACAAAAGGCACTTCTCCAAAGTTTGCTCTAGCATCCCTAAAAAATTCACACTTCTATCTTCAATGGTTTTTGAGAACATTGCCGGACAAAGTGACCCTCTAAAAATGACAAAATCGCAGAAATCTCCGAACCGGAAGTGACGTCATCAAAACAAAAAAATATATATCTAGATTTTTTGATGTTCTATCATTCCTGAAAGTTTCATGAAAATCGATCAAGGCGTTTTTGAGAACTCGCGTGCACAAAATATGTAAGAAAAAAAATAATAAAAACTGTGGAAAAGAAACCTAAGAATAACAGAAAGGTCTTCCGCTGAAGACGGAAGACCTTAAATAGTGGAAAAGAAACCTAAGAATAACAAGAAGGTCTTCCGCTGAAGACGGAAGACCTTAATAAGAAACAGTAGAATAACTATAAGGTCTTCCGTGAAGACGGAAGACCTTAATAAAGAAACAATAGAATAACTATAAGGTCTTCCGTGAAGACGGAAGACCTTAACAAGAAGGTTTTCCGCTGAAGACGGAAGACCTTAATTATTAACTAGAGCCGAGCTCGTTGCAAAGCAACGAGTAGGTCTTCCGTCCTGTTTAACCGGAAGTGCATCTGTAACCTTCATTTAAAAAAAAAATGAGTAATGAAGTTCAAAAATGGTTTAATTCTACAAATCTCTATTAAATATTGCAATAGTAAGCCTTTTTGTCTACTTCCGGTTTAACCGGAAGTGAGGTCGGCGGACAGAAAATTAAGATTTTAGCTTCCAGTGACATATGTTACCCAAAAGCCTCTCAAGAACAGCAAAAATATGCAATTTTTGACTACTTCCGGTTTGACCGGAAGTGACGTCGGCGGACGTTTTTTGACGACTTCTTTCGATAAAGCTTGACATATTGAACAACTTTGCTTCTTTGACATATTACAAATTCTCAATACTTTTTGAGATATAAAGGAAAACTTTTTGGCCCCATTTGGCCCTTTATTATAGGGGCCAGCCCTTTATCATTGATATCTTTTGAAAGATTGTGAGATTCTCAACAAATTTTGTTCTAAATGTCTTTACAAAATGTTGACATGTAAAAAGATATTGCAGAAAACGTGTCAAAAGTTTCTAAGACCCTGATAGAACTTTTTTCGAGCAATAGCGAGCGCCGACGTGCAGAACTTTCGGAGAAAAAGAGTGGTGTGTGACATAAGAGCACACGTTGCTCTATCATCACTGAAAATCTTATGTTACTGTCTAAAGGCATTGTAGAAAAAAATGATGGACAATGAGACTCCTGAAAATCACTAAATCGCAGAAATCTCCAAACCGGAAGTGACGTCATCAAAACAAAAAAATATATTTCAGCTTTGTTTGATCTTCAATCAGTCCTGAAAGTTTCATGAAAATCTATCAAGCCGTTTTCGAGAAATCGCGTGCACAAAATCGGTAAGAAAATAAACCAATAATAATAATAATGTCTTCCGCTGAAGACGGAAGACCTTAACTAGAGCAAAGCTCGTTGCAAAGCAACAAGTAGGTCTTCCATCCTGTTTTGACCAGAAGTGCCCGAAGTGACGTTCGCAAAAGAAAGCAATGAGCCAAGTTGTCTTAAATGAATTTATAATTTCAATTTTGCGTCAAACCCTTAAAAAATAAGCTATTTTAGGCTACTTCCAGTTTGACCGGTTTGACCGGAAGTGATGACGATGGGTAGAAAATTATGTTCCATGCTTCTTGCTACATTTGTTACCCAAAAAACTCGTCAAGAACAACAAATTTATGCATTTTCTGACTACTTTCAACTTGACCGGAAGTGACGTCCCTGGACGCATTTTGACGACTTTGATAGATTTAACTTGACATTTTGAAGAACTTTGCTTCTTTGATGTATTACAAATTCTCAATAATTTTTTAGATATAAATGAAAAACTGTTGGCCCCTTTCAGCCCTTAATTATAGGGGCCAGCCCCTTATTGTTGATATCTTTAGAGAAAGCGAGACATTCTCTAGAACTTTTGTTCAATATGTCTTTACAAAATGTTAACCTGTAAAAAGATATTGCCGAAAAGGTGTGAAAAAATTCTATGTCACCGATATGACATTTTTTGAGCCATACCAAGCACGAACGTGCTGCACTTCCGGAGAAAAAAAAGGTGTGTGTCAAATCTGCACATGTTGCTCTATCATCGCTGAAAATCTTATGTTTCTGTCTAAAAGCATTTTTGAGAAAACTGCCGGACAAAGTGACCCTTTGAAAATCACTAAATCGCGGAAATCTCAAAACCGGAAGTGATGTCATCAAAACAAAAAATTATATATCAGCTTTGTTTGATGTTCGATCAGTCCTATAGTTTCACGAAAATCGAGCGAGCCGTTTTCGAGAAATCGCGTGCACAAAATCAGTAAGAAAAAAAACAATAATAAAAATAGTGGAAAAGAAACCTAAGAATAACAGTAAGGTCTTCTGATGAAGACAGAAGACCTTAAAAATAGTGGAAAAGAAACCTAAGAATAACAAGAATGTCTTCCGCTGAAGACGGAAGACCTTAATAATAGGGAAAAAGAAACCGAACGAAAACAATAAGGTCTTCCCTTGGAAACGGAAGACCTTAATAATTATGTTCTTTGTGAGGGGATGCTCCGCCTTGCAGTGCCCTTGTTTCATGGGGATTGTTGACCATTTTTTTAGCTGCTTTTGTAGTGTTTTTTTTTAAAATATACTAAATAATGAACAATTATTGTCCCAGGTTTTACAGGTATATTTCATGGGGCTATTAAATTCTTTTATTCATTGATTTTCCCTTTTTCATTTTTTCAGAGGAACAGCAGCTCTCTTGATTGATTCTACAAGATTCTGAAGTTGTTTTTCTAAAAGACCTTGACCTGCTTGATAAGGGTGTTTTAAGTGAGATCTAAGGATGAATAAGACAACAAATAGTTGAGCTGCAAAGCTTAAAATTTGTTGCTGCATCAAATATGGCCCACTCAAAACGGCACTGAAACAAACATTGACATGTTGTGTGGTTTTTCAACAATACTACAAATGAATAAGAAAAAATATCAGAAACTTTTATGTTTTTTCTGAGCTATCTCTCTCCAGGGCATTTGTAAAAAAAAAAATTTAAGACTTCCAAGAATTTAAAAATGAATATTCTTTCCAAATATTTTCCCACTCCTGGGACTATAAATTCTGAGTAAAGAATTATGTTATGAACATTTCAAATTTCAATGCGATGCATATAAACTGAAATATACTACATGTACATGTACAAAGCCTAAATGTATGACAATAAATCTAACTTAAATTTAGCCAATGCATATTTTTGTATTTTTTGAACACCTTGTTTTTAGGCTCAAGTGAGCTTTTCTGATCACATTTTGTCCTTTGTCCGTCCGTCTAAACTTTTCATATTTTGGACTTCTTCTCAAGAACCTCTTTGGCAATTTTAACCAACTTTATACTTAGTACAAAGCATCATTGGGTGAAGGGGAGTTTAAAATTGTTAAATTGAAGATCAAAGTCCTCTCCCTAGAGGAGATAATCAAGAAGAGACAAAAATATGGTGGGGTCTTGAAAAAATCTTCTTCTGAAGAACCACTGGGCCAGAAAGTAAAAACTTATGTGGAAGCATCCTAGGATAGTGTAGATTCTAAATTATTCAAATCAAGACCCCTGGGGGTTGGGCGGGGCCACAATAAGGAATCAAAGTTTTACATAGAAATATATAGAAAAAACTTTAAAAATCTTCTTGTCAAGTCGAAGAACCACTGGGCCAGAAAACCTGAAACTTATAAGGAAGCACCCTGGATAGTGTAAATTCTGTATTATTGGTATTTTTTGAACACCTAGTTTTTAGGCTCAAGTGAGCTTTTCTGATCACATTTTGTCCGTTGTCCGTCCGTCTAAACTTTTCACATTTTGGACTTCTTCTCAAGAACCTCTTGGGCAATTTTAACCAACTTTATACTTAGTACAAAGCATCATTGGGTGAAGGGGAGTTTAAAATTGTTAAAATGAAGATCAAAGTCCTCTCCCAAGAGGAGATAATCAAGAAGAGACAAAAATAGGGTGGGGTCTTGAAAAAATCTTCTTCTGAAGAACCACTGGGCCAGAAAGTAAAAACTTATGTGGAAGCATCCTAGGATAGTGTAGATTCTAAATTATTCAAATCAAGACCCCTGGGGGTTGGGCGGGGCCACAATAAGGAATCAAAGTTTTACATAGAAATATATAGAAAAAACTTTAAAAATCTTCTTGTCAAGTCGAAGAACCACTGGGCCAGAAAACCTGAAACTTATAAGGAAGCACCCTGGATAGTGTAAATTCTGTATTATTCAAATCATGACCCCCTGGAGTTAGGGCAGGGTCACAATAGGGAAGCTAAGTAATATATAGAAATATATAAGAAAAATCTTTAAAATTCTTTTTCTTAAGAACCACTGAGCCAGAAAAGACTTAAGTGAAAGCATCCTTGGGTAGTGTGGATTCTAAATTGTTCAATTTATGACCCTTTGGGGAAGAATGATTAAGAATCCAAGTTTTACATGGAAATATATAGGAAAAACTTTTAAAAATCTTCTCGGGAACCACTGGGCCAGGAAAGCTGAAACTTATTTGAAAGCATCATGGGCTAGTGTATATTTTACAATTTCCAAATACAATATACATGTATAAAAATTGACACTAGTCTAGTACTTAAACAATGGTTTAAAAACCAGTAAATCATACAATGTATGAGTTGCTTGACTAGATTACATGTTACAACCTATGCCTGGTTTCAGGATGGTGTATAACTGTATATTTTGTTTTTTTTAATGCCAAAATACATGTAGATGTGTAGTTAAAAATAATCAAAAACATAATAATATATATTTATTTTTTATACAGCAATATGATACACCAAAAAATGTTAATTTCAGCATTTAAAAAAAAAAAAAATTATTATTTAATGACTGTGTAATCTAGGCCCATATAAAAGAAAAAAAACAACATACTGTCATACACCAACCTGAAACCCAACACAGCTGTAACACCTATGTAAGTATTAAACCACGTAACTGTTACATGCAACTGCAAAACCAACATAGCAAACAAATGAACTCGTCATTTAATGGTCTTATCCTTCATTATTAAATACATTTAAACACTCTATAAAATACATTTTACTGTGTATTTTTAGTGTAGAGTTTTTAAAAGACTAAACAAATGCAACTCGAGAAGGGGGTTAGATGGATTTCATCTATTTACTGAGTGTATATAAATTTGTTCTCAATTCTTTGTCTTCATACAAACGAAAGTATATAATCCTCCTACGATTAATGCCACAAGTAAATTTTGCTTAAAATTGAAGTTTTTGCGATGTTTACAACCCATTCTTTTATGAAACGCCATATTGATTATAGTTTCTATGTCTCCAGGTGAGGGGGATGAGAAAATCGGAAGATGATTTTCCATTCGGAACTAGAATTTTTGAAATGATGTGAAAAGTGTACATGTAGAGGTGCTCCGAAAGAGTCAGCAGTCCCTCTCTTTTATGTCTCTGGTTAAAATTTACAAAATTTATATAACATAACAGGGATCCATATTACATGTCGTGATCGGGAGGCCCGGGTTCGATTCTCGTTCCTGGCACCGCGTCAAACCTAAGACGTAAAAATAGGTAGCGACTGTTCCTTCGCCAAGCGCTCGGCATCAGAAGTGAAAGTCACGGGTCTTTCGGATATGACCTTAAAAACGTAGGTCCCGTGTCACGGTAGGCGCGAGCACGATAAAGAACCCTCACTGCTCAAATGGCCCTGAGTGCCGAGTATAGGTCTAAATTTGAAGCCCTTCACCGGCATACGGTGACGTCTCCATATGAGTGAAAAATTCTCAAGAGGGACGTTAAACAATATACAATCAATCAATCATATTACATGTATATATAAGGTTATTTAAAAAGTCTTAGACCGAAATACTGGTGAAGACTGGGCATTCGGAATTTTTTGGTTCCAGTGGAAATCTATCTAGTCTAAGGAGCATTCAATATATTTTGCTGTAAGAAATAATTGTTGATATCACTTATTCGAATTGGTGATAGCACCAATTAAAATTGAATAGGTGATATCACCTATTCGAATAGGTGAGATCACTTATAGGGATAGGTGATATCACCTATTCATTTCCAATAGGTGATTCATGTATCACCTATTCATTAGGTGATATTACTTTTAATGTTGTTGGTTCGGGAGAAAAAAACAAAGGGCAGGATAGGACAGGACCAGATTGTTTATAGAGAGTGGATGTACACTATACTTATCTCTGTTATTGTTTTGTAGCAATAAGACGCAAGGAGAATGGCTGGTATGATGAAGACCATCCTCTGGTTTTTCTGTTTCTGGGATCCTCTGGAATTGGTAAATGACACAGGATTCTCCATCATTTCAAATTTAACTGTGGTGCAAGAATTGCATGAAAAGTACAAATATTTGCAGTCATTTCGCTACCAAATTCGTATCGAAGGAACCCCGAAATAAATTGAAAAACACACAGCACCTAAGAATCAATATTAAGTTCAATTTAAATACAAACACAGTAAAACTCATTTAGTACAAACACGGATACATGTATTATTAATTCAAGGGTATAGCGAAGTTACCTTGGATCCCCAGCTATATAAATTAAACAAATTCCCTATACTGATATAATGAATTATAACGGATAAATGTGAAAATTTAAGATCCAACTTCCCTCTCAAACACACAAACATACTAAATAAATTTAGATATTTTTACAGATATTGAAAAGAGATGTAATGGTTGGGGCCGTGGATATCGGCCTGGATAGCTCAGTTCGTAGAGCACCTGACTGGAGTTGCAGGGGTCTCAGGTTTGATTCCCAGTCCAACCATACATTTCCTCCCTCCCTGTTACACAGAACATAATTTTTAGGTTTATTTGATTAATAAATTTATATATTTATCGTACTGACAATGGCGATCTTAAACTGTGGCGCTAATATTTTTTCTGTGGCGTAAAGGAATTTAACTGTGGCAGGGCTGCCACAAAAAACAGCCCATGGAGAACCCTATGACAGATCATCTTACTAAAGGATTGCTCATTAAATTTAGCTTTCAATTGGTTAATAAGACACCAGTTTGATTATACAGAACTTAGAAAATAGGCTTATCCATGCTAAATGGGTCATTTCCTTTCTTTGTATTGTCAAAGTAAGGAATTACTAGCCTTTTCAGTCCAACTCGTATGGATTGTAGTTCCACTCTTGTCCACTTGTATAGGTAAAACAGAACTTGTCAAGCAGGTCGCCAAGTATCTTCATAAAGACATCAATAAGGTAAAAATAAATCTCACTTTTGTCCAAAAGCAGCATTTTTGTTGATTTTTTTTTTAAATTAACTTAAATATTGTATCATTCAAAACTGTAAGACAATTTACATGCACATGTGGATATTTCAGGGATTTATTAGGATTGATATGTCAGAGTACCAGGAAACGCACGAGGTGAGAACTTTTTTCCCCACAGACATTTAATCTAATGTAAAAAAAATCACTTTAAATGAATTTATGTAGAAATGGGTAATGAACAAAGATGACATAAGGAAAGAATTTTTGCTTTGCAGCAAACAGCTACCTTGCCCTGGTTAAGTGCTAAGCATAGCAATGAGCGCTTACTAATGCATCTTTATACTAAACTTTAGTTAAGCAATCTAGTGCCATTAAAGAAATTAGTTGACTTCACTGTGTCTTCTAAAAATATGTAACCCTCTTTCAGCTATTTTAGTCTAATACAGCATTATTTGCTGTTATAATTATATAAGTCAATTACTGTAAATACTCGCCTATAAGTCGTATTTTGGGATGTAAATTTCAGTCCAGCACTCTATGTCCAACTTATAGGTGAGTGACGTAAAAAGATTAGTATTTTTCTGGATGGCAAATTGTAGTTTTATAAACATTTCTGACGAATATCGTTGAACAAAGTCTGGATATATTATATTTATATATTAATTTATGCATTTTAATATTATGCATAAAGAATGAGTAGAATATAGTATTTGCATATTTTTAGCTCACCTGAGCTGAAGGCTCAAGTAAGCTTTTCTGATCACATTTTGTCCGTCGTCCGTCTAGCTGTCTGTCTGTCCGTCTGTCGAACCGTCCATCTGTAAACTTTTCATATGTTCGACTTCTTCCACTGGGTTAATTTTAACCAAACTTAGTATAAAGCATCTTTGGGTGAAGGGGAGTTTAAATTGTTAAAACGAAGGGCCAAGTCCCCTTACAAGGCCTGAAGGGGAGATAATCAAGAAAACACAAAAATAGGATGGGGTGATTAAAAAATCTTCTTCTCAAGAACTACTGGGCCAGGAAAGCTGAAACTTATGTGGAAGCATCCTTGGGTAGTGTAGATATTAAATTGTTAAAATCATGACCCCCAGGGGTAGGGCGGGGCCACAATAGGGAATCCAAGTTTTACATAGATATACACTGTATTTAGGAAAAATCTTTGACGAATTTTCTTCTCAAGATCCACTGGGCCAGGAAAGCTGAAACTTATGTGGAAGCATCCTGGGGTAGTGTAGATTCTAAAGTATTAAAATCATACAAGGGAAGGGGGTAGTGGGGCATGATAGGTATAGCAAGAGGGGAAATCTGGTAAAGAACTGCATTACCCAAGTTACTTAGGTGAGCGAAGTGGCCCATGGGCCTCTTGTTTATAATAGTATTTTTATCTAAAGTGTGCATTACTTAATACTTGTCTAATGATTTGAGATTACCAGTAAACACTGGCATAATTTCTACTATCGGTTTGAAATTGGCAACCGATTCTGGCAAAAAGTTGTACCAACTTATAAGCGAGTCAATGGCAAATTCCACCAAAATAATCTCAAAACAAGATGTGTTTGTGAAACACTGATGCCCCCATATGGCAACAAATTAGCGAAGATTAAACTTTTCTTAAATGCAAACTCATTGGAAAGTAACAGCTCTGAAATATGAATTCAGGCCAGGGTAAAAATTTTTCGTCAGTTTGGAAATCTTGGTATCCAATGAGGGGTTTTTTTCACAAGGATTACATATGTATAGTATGAGATCACTAGCCCTTAGCATTCAAAAGTTATGGCCAAGGTTTAAGTTTTTTCATAAGTACGAAAATCTCCAATTGTGTTGCTGCATCAAATATGACCACGCTCAAAACGGCACTGAAACAAACATTGACATGTGAGCTTTTCTGATCACATTTTGTCCGTCGTCCGTCCGTCTGTCTAGCTGTCTGTCTGTCCGTCCGTCTGTAAACTTTTCACATTTTCGACTTCTTCTCAAAAACCACTGGGCCAATTTTGACCAAACTTGGTACAAAGCATCCTTGGGTGAAGGGGAATTTAAATTGTTAAAATGAAGGGCCAAGTCCCCTCACAAGGGGAGATGATCAAGAAAAGACAAAAATAGGGTGGGGTCATAAAAAATCTTCTTCTCAAAAACCACAGGGCCAATAAGGCTGAAACTTATGTGGAGGCACCCTGGGATAGTGTAGATTCTAAATTGTTCAAATCATGACCCCCGGGGGTTGGCCGGGGCCACAATGGGGAATAAAAGTTTTACATAGAAATATATAGGAAAAATCTTTGAAAATCTTCTTCCCAAGAACCACTGGGCCAGAAAAGCTGAAACTGATGTGGAAGCACATTGGGGTAGTGTAGATTCTAAATTGTTTAAATCATGACCCCCAGGGGAAGGGTGGGGCCACAATGGGGAATCAAAGTTTCACATAGAAATATATATATGAAAAATCTTTGAAAATCTTCTTTCCAAGAACCACTGGGCCAGAAAAGCTGAAACTGATGTGGAAGCACCCTGGGGTCGTGTAGATTCTAAATTGTTCAAATCATGACCCCCGGGGATAGGGAGGGGCCACAATTGGGAATCAAAGTTTCACATAGAAATATATAGGAAAAATCTTTGAATATCTTCTCAAGAACCACTAGAAAAGCTGAAACTGATGTGGAAGCACCCTGGTGTAGTGTAGATTTTGAATTGTTCAATTCATGACCCCCGGTGGTAGGGCGGGGCCACAATATGTATTACAAAGGGGAAATCTGGTAAAGAACAATATGACAAAATATTATCAGGTGAGCGATGTGGCCCATGGGCCTCTTGTTCAACAATACTGCAAATGAATAAGAAATAATATCAGAAACTTTTATGTTTTTTCTGAGCTATCTCTCTCTAGGGCATTAATATTGAAAAAAAAAATTAAGACTTCCAAGAATTTAAATATAAATATTCTTTCCAAATATTTTCCCACTCCTGGGACTGTAAATTCTGAGTAAAGAATTATGTTATGAACATTTCAAATTTCAATGCGATGCATATAAACTGAAATATACTACATGTACATGTACAAAGCCTAAATGTATGACAATAAATCTAACTTAAACTTAGCCAATGCATATTTTTGTATTTTTTGAACACCTGGTTTTTAGGCTCAAGTGAGCTTTTCTGATCACATTTTGTCCATTGTCCGTCCGTCTAAACTTTTCATATTTTGGACTTCTTCTCAAGAACCTCTTCGGCAATTTTAACCAACTTAGTACAAAGCATCATTGGGTGAAGGGGAGTTTAAAATTGTTAAATTGAAGATCAAAGTCCTCTCCCTAGAGGAGATAATCAAGAAGAGACAAAAATAAGGTGGGGTCTTGAAAAAATCTTCTTCTGAAGAACCACTGGGCCAGAAAGTAAAAACTTATGTGGAAGCATCCTAGGATAGTGTAGATTCTAAATTATTCAAATCAAGACCCCTGGGGGTTGGGCGGGGCCACAATAAGGAATCAAAGTTTTACATAGAAATATATAGAAAAAACTTTAAAAATCTTCTTGTCAAGTCGAAGAACCACTGGGCCAGAAAACCTGAAACTTATAAGGAAGCACCCTGGATAGTGTAAATTCTGTATTATTCAAATCATGACCCCTTGGAGTTAGGGCAGGGTCACAATAGGGAAGCTAAGTATTATATAGAAATATATAAGAAAAATCTTTAAATTTCCCAGCGACTTCATTAGTACTTAGTTTTGCTTTATATAGATATTGCATTTACTTATTCCAATACAACAATCTGATGAGTTTCAAATTGAAACATTGCTAAGTTACATGTATCTGCTCTATGAACGTTCATTTATTTATATTTACATTCGCTGTGTTTTTCTACTAAGCCAACTGTGAAATTGATTTGAAATTCATTTTTGTGTATACTCACGCGTAGAAATATACACGGAGAAATGTGCGTTAACATGACGTCACAATGAGGCTGCAGCGACGTTAGTAAATATGCAGTGATATAGGACAGCGATAAATTCAAATATTGAATAAATTTTAGTTGCTAGTAAATATTTTTGAGGCACTTGTGATAACTTAAGAATCATTTGTTATACAGGTGGCCAAATTGATTGGCTCTCCCCCAGGGTATGTTGCTCATGAGGATGGGGGGCAACTCACCAAGAAATTAACGGAATGTCCGCAGGCTGTTGTTCTGTTTGATGAAGTGGAGAAAGCACATCCTGACGTACTGACTATCATGTTACAACTGTTTGATGAGGTAAGCACTGAGTGGGGTTATCTGTTGTCTATGGTTGTCTGTTGATGTGTGTTGTTTAGTGTTGTCTGTCTGTTGTTGTGTTTTGTTATGGTGTTGATGGTGTTGTTTGTTGATGAAGTGGAGAAGGCACATCCTGATGTACTAACCATCATGTTACAACTGTTTGATGAGGTAAGGACTGACTGTTGATGATGGTGTTGCTCTTCGGTAATTAAGTTGAAAAGTACTAATGAATATAATAACAACTATTTGGTTTATCAGAAAAAAAATGTTACCATTGTCCTTATTTAGCTCACCTGAGCGAAAGGCTCAAGTGAGCTTTTCTGAATGAACTTTGTCCACTAGTCGTTGTAGTAAACTTTTCACATTTTCATCTTCTGAAAAATTAAAAATTCAATTTAACCAGCTTGCCACAAAGCTACCTTGGGTAAAAGGGATTTTTAAGTTTGTTCAAACAAGAAATCTGTGAGCCAATACTCACTAGGAATACATTCGCTCTGATGTGAATAAACACTATCATGTTAATATACACAAGTTCAATTATGGACAGATGCACAGAAAAATATGAAATTGACATCAGATTCATATCAAAATTAATCCCACCATATAGCATGCCTCAACAAAGAGTGTACTAAAGTTTCAAGCATCATATGAAACAGACAGACGCACAGACAAAGAGGAACTTGACATCGGATTTGACCAAAAATGTATCTAACCCTATGGCATGCCTCAGAGAAGTGTGTGTTAAGATTTCAAGCATCTGCGATGAGTAGTTGCTGAGAAAAGTGCAACGAAAATTTGTTATGTATGAAACAGACAGATGCATAGACAAACAGGAAGTTGACATCGGATTTCACCAAAATGTTTCTCACCGTATGGCATGCCTCAGAGAAGATTGTGTAAAAATTTCAAGCATCTGCGATGAGTGGTTGCAGAGAAAAGTGTGACAAAAATTTGTTACGGACAGACAGACAGACACACAAGGGCAAAACAGTATACCCCCTCTCCTTTGGCGTGGGGGTATAATGAAGGGTCAGTTTCCTTCTTCCAAGGGGAGATAATTATGATTTCCAGAAAAAAATTATGGCATCATGGAGAACCATGGAGTGAAATGGGGAATTGAAGTTTTACATTGAAATACTAGTACATAGGAAAGAATCTTTAAAAATCTTTAATTCTCAAGAACAACCAAAGCCATAATTGGTCTTATGTATTCTAAGCATCCTCAGGTAGTATATATTTATGTTTATTATAATCATGACTCCTAGGTGTAAGATGGGATAAAATGGGCAATTAAAAGTTTTACATAGTAGGATTGCATAAGAAAAATCTTTAAAATTTTTCTTATCAAGAATATATAAGCCATGATTGGTTATATATATGGAAGTGTCTTCAGGCAGTGTGGATTGAGTATTGTTAACTACATGTAGTACAGTTAGAGACAGTTATAAGGAAGTCACTTATCTACCTCAAATTTTGCTTCCATTTTAAATTCTTATAAGGAACATTAGTGAGAGTATTCTAGTCAGGATTCATTAAAAAACTTTTTCTGACAACACTTCCTTTTGATTTAGTTTTACTGTATATATGGTAATAATAACTGTAAGGATAATTTACAATATTTTTGTAGAAATGAAATACAAAATGATTGTAATAATTTCTTTATTTTTTTAATGTTTAGGGTCGACTGACAGATGGTAAAGGTAAAACTATAGACTGTAAGAATGCTATTTTTATCATGACCTCTAACCTGGCCAGTGAGGTCATCGCCAGTCATGTATTACAGCTAAGAGCAGAAGCAGCGGAGTACAATAAACGGAAAGACGCAGAGACCCTGGGTAATATGACATAAAAACTGTCATCTCTATAGCATTATGTAAATGAAATTATCTTGCAATTAAACGTTGAGTGATAAATTGTGTAAGATATATAGGTCTCTTGCAGCAAATACAAACAAAATATATCTATGTACAAGCACATTAAGCACTAAAAGAATTACACCAATTTTATGAAATTAATATAAGTGTGTGTAAATTATAGAGGAGTTGGAGGCTGCAGAGAAAATCACAATATCTAGAAAATTTAAAGATGATGATGTACGACCAATTCTAAAGGTAAGAACTGGAGAAGAAAAAAAATTACTTGTAGGACATAAAAAATATAAACAATGTAAGCAACTTTCGTATTTGCAAAGAGACTACAAACTATTATGGACACACTCATTAATGATAATCAAACAGGGTATATTAAGGGAAGATTTATCGGTGAAAATGCAAGATTAATACAAGATATATACAATTATTGCGAAGAAAATAATGAGGAAGGAATATTATTGTTTGCTGATTTTCAAAAGGCATTTGATTCAGTTGAATGGACTTTCTTGTTTCAAACTCTTAAAAGGTTCAACTTTGGAGAGAATTTCCTTCGATGGATCAAAATTTTATACACTTATCCTTATTTTCATGTTAAAAATAATAACTGGTTAACTAGAAAATGTACAATGTCAAGAGGCATTCAACAAGGGTGTCCCATCTCAGCATTGCTTTTTCTTTTTGTTATTGAAATCCTGGTGTTAAAAATAAATGCTTCTGAAAATATACAAGGTTTCAAAATCGGACAATCAAGTGAATTAAAATGTATACAACATGCAGATGACTGCACATTGCCAATGAAAAATCAGGAATCCTTAAAAGAATCTATTAAAGTAATAAAATCTTTTGGAGAAATGTCTGGTACAAAGTAAAATTTAGAAAAAACAGAGGGTATTCTCTTAAGACCGCTTAAAAACACATGGGAAGAGGTAGGAGAAATTAAAATGACAAATAAACCTATTAAATCATTGGGAATTTTCTTAGGACACGACAAAGTATCTAATAATGAAAGAAATTGGCTAAACAAGCTTAAGGAATTTGAAAAAATATTAGATTCATGGAGAACTAGAAGTTTAACTTTTTTCGGAAAATGTACCGTTATCAATTCACTAATAGTATCTAAATTAGTACATGTATATGCATTCACAGTTCTTGAAAATCCAGATGTTGACTACATTAAGAATTTAAATAAAATTATTTACAATTTTTTATGGAATAAGAGAGAGCGATTTAAGCGTAATTCACTCATAAGACTAGTAAATGAAGGCGGTCTTGGTATAATTGATATAGAATGCAAACTTAAAAGCGGGATGGATCAAAAGACTACATAATAAAAATTCCTCACTTAGAATTTTCCTAGATAACGCTTTAAAATCTTATGGAATAAATTTTGAATATCTGCTACGCAGCAATATAAAAAATCTGACTGATTTCAATATTTTAAATAAATTCCCAAATTTCTATAAAGAAATCTTCTGTAGTTTTAACGAGTGTAAAATGTTAACATCACCACGGAATAAAATAACAGAAAACCTATGGTTTAATAGTTTCATCACACAAAATAATAAACCATTATACTTAAAAAATTGGGCAAAAAGTGGTATTTTATATGTAAAAGATATGTTTACAACAGAAGGTATGAAAAATGTTATGGAAGTAAAAGAGATCATTGAATCAAAGAGTAATTACTTGTGTGAATATCGTATCATGAAAAAAGCGATTAAAAAACTACATATAGATTATTGTAATGTAAAGAACACTAATATACAAAACCCGTATTTTTATTTTCAAGGGAAAAGTATAAACCCAAAATTTGAAAAATTGGGATTTTATTATAAAATTTTACTTTCTAAAAAGAAACAAAAACCAATAATGGAAACTAAATGGTCAAAAGAATTCAATATAATGAATGGTCAATGGAAAGATATCTATACAGCTAAGATACTAAATATTTTTGATAAACAGATAGCAGAATTCAATTTTTAACTTTTACACAACCAACTGAATTGTTATTATCATGTAAGTAAATGGAATAAAGAAGTGGCAAAAAATTGTACATCTTGCGGACAAGTAGAATATATTAAACACTTAATTTTTGAATGTACGGACTCAAAAGGAGTATGGGAAAAAATATCTCAAGTATTGAATTTAAATCTATCCTGGAAACATATTATTGTAGGATTTTATAATGAGTTCAATAACACAACATTGATTTTTAATAATGTCATATCAATTGTGGGATACAAAATATATAAATATAAAATGAAATGTAGGTTGCAAAACGAAATAGTAAATGAAAATGCAATGTTATTTTTTTTTAAATCGTCTTTGTATCAGTATTATGTAATAGCAAAGAGTGCAAAAAGTGTAAAATCTAACTACTATCTTTTAAAAAAGTTAGCAGATGAATTATAATCTTTATTTTGCTATAAACGTTGTAATTAAATTGATATTTTATCTATATATCTATTTAATATGAAATGTTTTTCACTGAAATATTTATGTCTTTTTGTGAAAATGAAATATTAGTTTTTCTCTATTGTAAACTTTTGTAAATTGAAAAATATACCGATCCAGGGAGCTCCTGGCACCCCAGGTGAGGTATTAACCGAGGGCTTCTGAGGAAGTTTTGCCTCAAAATTCATTGTATGTTATTGGAAATAAATGTATTAGAAAAAAAAAATTAAAAAAAATAAACAATGTAAGTAAATGAATTTTCATGTTGTTTGTTTAGAATTCATTCAAGAGAGATGAGTTTTTAGGGAGGATCAATGAGATTGTGTATTTTTTACCATTTTCCCAATCAGAATTGAGTAAACTGGTCACTAAACAACTACAGTACTGGGCCAACCAGGTTTGTAGCTTCATTAAGTTTGCTGAATTTCTATGTTCACATAGATTGATTGATTGATTGTATACTGTTTAACGTCCCTCTCCAGAATATTTCACTGATATGGAGACGTCACCATTGCTGGTGAAGGGCTGCAAATTTAGGCCTATGCTCGGAACTTACGGCCTTTGAGCAGGGAGGGATCTTTATCGTGCCACACCTGCTGTGACATGGGGCCTCGGGTTATACGGTCTCATCCGAAGGACTGCCCCATTTAGTCGCCTTTTACGACAAGCAAGGGGGTACTGAGGACCTATTCTAACCCGGATCCCCACGAGGCATGTTCACAAAGAAAAACTAGACATGTCTACTTTATCTTGAATGTAGATGGTGAATTTTGAGACTCAACAACTTTTGATTTGTCATCAGAGTATTTCAATTAATTAATTTAGGCAGAGAAGAAACATGACATAAAGTTACTATGGGACCACAAAGTAGTGGACATACTGGCTGATGGGTATGATGTACACTATGGGGCACGCTCTATTAAATACGAGGTATGTTTACACTGATTTGACGTATTGGCTGACGGGTATGATGTACACCACCAGGCCCGCTCTATTAAATATCAGGTATGTCAACAGTGCTGTCACATGAGGTAAGGTTACAGTGTTGTCAGATGAAGTATGTTTACTGTGAGGTCACATGAGGTATGTTTACAGTGTTGACACATGAGGTATATCTACAGTGCTGTTACATGAGGTATGTCTACAGTGTTGTCACATGAGGGATGTTTATAGTGCTGTCACATGAGGTATGTTTACTGTGTTGTCACATGAGGTATGTTTACTTTGTTGTCACATGAGTTTACATTGTTGTCACATGAGGTATGTTTACAGTGTTGTCACATGAGGTATGTTTACAGTGTTGTCACATGAGGTATGTTTACAGTATTGTCACATGAGGTATGTTAATAGTGCTGTCACATGAGGTATGTTTACAGTGTTGTCACATGAGGTATGTTTACATTGTTGTCACATGAGGTATGTTTACAGTGTTGTCACATAAGGTATGTTTACTTTGTTGTCACATGAGGTATGTTTACTTTGTTGTCACATGAGTTATGTCTACAGTGTTTTCATATTAGTTTACATTGTTGTCAAATGAAGTATGTTTACTTTGTTGTCACTTGAGGTATATCTACAGTGTTGTCACATGAGTTTACAGTGCTGTCACATGAGGTATGTTTACAGTGTTGTCACATGAGGTATGTTTACAGTTTTGCCACATGAGGTATGTTTACAGATTTGTCAAATGAGGTATGTTTACTTTGTTGTCACATGAGGTATGTCTACAGTGTTGTCACATAAGGTATGTCTACAGTGTTGTCACATGAGGTATGTTTACATTGTTGCTACATTTTAATGTCTATATATGCTGTTGTACACCTCCTCTTAAACAAGTTTTGATAACAAAAACATCTTGGATATAAGTTTAGTATATTATTTTTATTTTACTTTGAAATATACAAGAATTTTCATTAATTGATATCTTTTCAAAAAAACCTGATAATGCATGTTGATTTGTTGTCTATGAACATCTGATGGCACTATAATCTTAAATTAGGAATATCTTGAAAAAATATCAGTTGGTAAAGTAAGTTGGGTATGTCCTTAAAATTACAATTCCTGGTTAGGCCTTATTTAAATAATGACATTTGTAGAATGATAACCTGTCTTACTTTGACCTTGACCCTAGGGTGATGAGGTATGTCTACAGTGTTGTCACATGAGGTATGTTCACAGTGTTGTCACATGAGGTATGTCTACAGTGTTGTCACATGAGGTATGTTTACATTGTTGTCACATGAGGTATGTTTACTTTGTTGTCACATAAGGTATGTCTACAGTGTTGTCACATGAGGTTTGTTTACTGTGTTGTCAAATGAGGTAGGTTTACTTTGTTGTCACATGAGGTATGTTAACTTTGTTGTCACATGAGGTATGTTTACTTTGTTGTCACATAAGGTATGTCTACAGTGTTGTCAAATGAGGTATGTCTACAGTGTTGTCACATAAGGTATGTCTACAGTGTTGTCAAATGAGGTATGTTTACTTTGTTGTCAAATGAGGTATGTTTACTTTGTTGTCACATGAGGTATATCTACAGTGCTGTCACATAAGGTATGTCTACAGTGTTGTCACATGAGGTATGTTTACATTGTTGCTACATTTTAATGTCCATATATGCTGTTGTACACCTCCTCTTAAACAAGTTTTGATAACCAAAACATCTGGGATATAAGTTTAGTATATTTTTTTTGTGTATGTCCTTAAAATTACGATTCTTGGTTATTTAAATAATGACATTTGTAGAATGATAACCTGTCTTACTTTGACCTTTACCCTAGGTTGAGAGGCGAGTGGTGACCCAGTTAGCCATGGCCCACGAGAGACAGCTGATAGGGAAGGGGTGCGTGATCCGATTGTCAGCCGCTAACACTGAGGACCTGACAAAGACTGACAAATCATCCGTGGATCCCCCGACAATTAAGTTACAGCTGTTACAGAAAGGAAAGGGAGATAAATATGTAGACATTAACCTCAGAGGGGGAGATAATCCATTCACAGAGGGATTTTAATGAGACATTTGTATAAGGCAGAGGGCTGACACAGTCAAACATGTGTGCTTATTTCTTTGATTCCTTAGTTTACAGCAATTTTTGGGATATGGTTTTAGTTCTTTGAGAACAAATATTTGAATCAGTGTGATTTGTCATATTTTCTGCAAAATGAATGTTGATATTCATTTTTTTCCCCCAATTTTCCAGCTTCATTTTATATTGCGTGTTTTTCTTAGATTGTAAAACTTGATGGATAGCAAACATCTTTCATACAACAACAATTGTGCAAATATATGAATTTCATTGATGTATTGAATGCTGTTTATTTTTCTTGTGTCTAAATGTAAGTAGGTAAATACAGGGTGTCGAAAGGAAAGGTAACACTTTCAAACTTTTAGAATGCCGGTTTAGGGTTGAGGAATTTATATCAAAATGTGTACACATATAAAGCAAGCAAGTAAGTTTAATCTGATAGCTTCATTTAATTGATATGTCAAAGAATATTATTTTAGCAGCAATTTAAGTACAAAGTACCAATCTGTCATTTCAATAATTAATGACGTTCTCTAGGTGACGTCCTTTCACCAACTTCCCTTCCCGAACTCGCACTTTGAAATTATGACATTTTGACACATTTCTTCGCTGATCTTCTTAACTTTCCGTTTGATGTTTGACAAAAGCATATTTGTGTCCACCGGTTTTGGTTTGTAAACGGAAGACTTGAGGTATCCCCAGAAAAAGTAATCGCACAGGTTCAAATCGGGACTGTGCGCAGGCCAAGATTGTCCACACTCCTTCACTTCTGGGTATCGCCGGGAAATCACCTTGTCGCCAAAGATTTCATTGAGATAATCAAATACAATATTAGATGCATGTGCTGTAGCACCGTCTTGCATGAACCAGACATTTTGCATATTTGCTGATCGTTTTCGAAGTGCAGGAACAAATTTGTTTTTCAAGAGTGACAAGTATCCTTGTGAATTAACAGTGTCCGTAAGCACGTAAGGGCCGATCACTCCATGTGACGATATGGCACACCAAACAGTTAATTTTTCGCTATGCAATGGTCTCTCCCTGTAACAATGAGGCTGTTCATTTCCCCAGAATCTCATGTTTTGTTGACATATATATCCAGATAGGAGGAAATGTGATTCGTCTGAAAACCAAACATTTTGAAATGCATCTGCGTAATTGTCAGCAACGTCAGCTGCCCAACGACAAAAATCAAATCTTTGAACCTGATCCAAGATACTCAAACTCTGCATTATCTGAATTTTGTATGGAAAAAGTTTTAGATCCTTCCTATATATGTTATGAACACAAGTTTTAGGGATACCAGTCTCTGAGGAGGAACGTCTAACTGATTTCTCTGGACTGTTGGAGAGCATTTCTTGAAGCATACTCACATTTAAGTAGCTCCGACTTGACCTAGGCCGACCTGCTTTTGGCGCATCTGCTTCTGATCCTTGTCACTCGAATTTAGAAATAATTTTGTAGACATGTTTCCTGCTCACATTACAATTCTTAAAATGAGAACCAAACTTTCGCTTAACATCTGTTAAACATTTCATCTCATAAAATTGTTTGACGATAAAAATACGCTGTTCTGATGTCAGTCGCGCCATATTGAAATAACGTTTAATTAAAATGACGTCATAATGTCGGGACGTTATAAGATTTAGCGCATTATTTTTTCTCATAGTAAAAACTTTCGTTTGAGACCTTTTGAATGATATCAGTTTCATAGAATAGTTTGAGATTTAGCGAAGTTATCAAAATGTAAAACTGTTACCTTTCTTTTCGGACACCCTGTATTATATTTCGCATTTTTTGAAAACTCATTGTTTTGATTTTTCTGCATTTGCTGCTTGCAAGTGTCAGTGCCATGTTATGTAATTTTCCTATTTTCTTCAGTTTTGACTGCTTGTTACGTGACTCCAAAATTTTCTATGGTCAAACCTTACCCCACATGTTTTGATGCTTTCAGTAACTGACCAGTAGGCGCGGGGTCAATTTCGCCTCATCATTGTTATCGATAACAACAAAAAGTTTGGCACACCAACCACCACCACAGCTTTCCCTACCTTGCATCCTGCAGATGTTTTTCGCACAATTTTGATTCATTATGTTATCTTTTTTAGACTACTGTGTGTACATCACACTGATGACAAGGCCAGTAACATATTATACAATTATGGACTTCAGTGTAGGTGATATGTGGTTATAAGGACTCATGGCAATTGATATTGACCGAAGACATAGAAAGTGATAGCGACCAAGCATGCGAGGTTGCTATCATTTTCTGTGTCTGAGGTCAATATCAATTGCCATGAGTCCTTATAACAACCTATTGACCATTCACTGAAGTCCATAATAGTTATATTATATAATCACTCAAATTGAATGCACTGACACAGTCCTAACTGAACGGACTTGGCTGTCATTACGTCACAATGGTTTAATTCACACTTCTCATATTATGGCGTTAAGTACAGTCCCTGAAACGTTCTACTTTCCCATTTTTCCGTTTGTTCAGCATCCGTTCACTGTTCGCTCTCCGTTCACAGTTTTGTGTTCACCGTGCGCTCACGTTCACTGTTCAGAAAACTTTCACCGTTCGCTCTTCATTCCGTTTACTTTGCGTTCACCTTGCATTCACCTTGCGTTCACCGTTCACTTATCGTTCAGTCTTCATTGTCATTCCGAACTCCAAAGTGAAAGGACTTATCTTTTTGATGGTAAAGATTTACACGTTTTTTTTTTATTAAATAACTAAGATACACTGTATCGTCTTTGAAGAATAATTAATTCAATGCAAATAGTATCTACGATATTTATATTTCTATATCTATAACTTAGCTGTTACTTTTTTCATGAAATTTCCCTGGAAAATAATACATTAAGTAACTTCATGTAAGTAGAACGATGCTAAAATATTAAATTTAAATAAGGGCAACGTACAAATGCTTCAAACACGGCAACATTTTGTTGTAATGTAAAAGACGACAAATCATTAATGGATGGATAATAATCCAAGTCTTCAAAAAGACAAGAATACACAAAAATTCATTTCTAACACGTATATTTTAAAAAAAATGCACGAAAAATATTAGAACTACATGAAGGTCTGAGAATTATGAACAGTACTGCAGATATTCAGTTAATTAAATATCTTTAGAGCTTATTAAATTGATAGTGTGAATTTAAGTTTTAGAAGAAAACAACTGTTTAAAATGTAATACATTCGAGTTTTTTCTACTTTACATGAAGTCTTTTATTAGAGATGGAAAATTCCTTCCTTAACCATATCTAAGTATATGTTTGCCATTCGGTATGATTAAGAGCCCCCCCCCCCCCCCCCCCCCCCCCCGGACGCCTTTTTCCCCCAAATCAAATTCTTAGTATTTTCAGTATATATTAATTAATGTTTAATATGTATTGTAACATTTCCACACCTCCACTGTGTCGAATGATTTTGATTGAAAGGACAAACACGTGGACTTAGTGTCGTGTGAACTTGAAGATGGAAAATAAAATCTGATGATAACTATCAAATGGATTAACGTGTTATTATTACTTATTAAAATATCAATTTAAAACATACGTATGTGCAGAAAAAAATATTATTTATTTATTTATTTATTTATCTATTTTTTTAATATTTATATTTTAGCACCTGAAATTAGAATTATAGAATAATAGAATGATTTTAATGCAAGGCAAAGATTGGAGGCATTCCGAATAAATCGGTCATCTTGCGTTCAATGTTCTTTCACCGTTCACTTTGCGCTCGCGTTCGCGCTCGGTTTGCTTTCTGCGTTCACTCACCGTTCACACATCGTTCACCAAATTGCGTTCAGCGTTCGCACATCGTTTACTCACAGTTCGCTCTGCATTTGTTCACCGTTCTTTCAGCATTCGTTCACTGTTCTTTCAGCGTTCGTTCACTGTTCGTTCAGCGTTCGTTCACCGTTCAGGTGGGAAAGTAGAACGTTTCAGGGACTGTACTACGTAACTTTAGTGCAAACGAATGGTGTGTCATGCGATATTATTTTCTGCGGACGTGCTTTTGCTTCAATATCACAAAAGGAGGAATATCATGTGACGTACTTTCAGCCAAAGAAAACTACGAAAATAATCATTTATATTGCATATTTATTTTTGTTGTGCCATCTTTTTACTGTATACTTGCTTTTTTGTTTTGTTTTTTGTTTTTGTTTTTTTCTTATTTCCTGATCATGACAAGGAGCACACGGTGGGTGTGACGGGTCAGCAGGGGATGCTCACTCCTCCTTGGCACCTGATCCCACCTCTGATGTTTCGGGGGTCCGTGTTTGCTCTGCTCTTTTTTTGTACTGTTTTATGGACTTTGAGATTGAATACTGTTCGTTATCTCCATATCCTTCTTCTTGCAAATATTGTTTATCTGTAAATTTAGGGATCAGCATAATCATCACCATATTGATATGTACTGTGCCATTACCTTTTAGTCTGATCCTCCATCATGTTATGTACTATACATTTTTCTTATTTTTAGCTCACCTGAGCCGAAGGCTGAAGTGAGCTTTTCTGATCAAAAGAATGACTGCACTTAAGGACGTTATTTGGAACCTTTTTGGTTACCCATTTTAAGCTTAACATTACAATATATCGCTAAATTAATCTATGATTAATGTGCAAGCATATGTTTTTGATATTTATTTCTAGAATTTTTCGTCATGCATATTTCTATAATTACATACAACGCTATTGAAAAGAACATGTTTAAGCCATAAATTCCGGAAAATTGAACTGGACCGCTTTCGATTTTAAGGTGGCAGCAAAGGGGCGGAGACATTTAAATCGCATGGAAATGGATCATAAGCACATGGTTTTCCGTATTTGATTTACATTATATATGAAAAAGGCGGAGAGGAGGGTTTTGTTTTCATTGTGTACAAAAAAAATAAATGATTTATATCCATGCATATAATTTCATTAATTTGTATCCACGTAAGTAAGTTAAGTAAGTAAAGAGCAGAACATTAAGAGAAAAACAAAAAGTTCATAAAAATAAACAAAATTGTGATAAATATATGTCTGCATTTTGTACGCTTAGGTTTGTAGTGTCTTTTTAAAGAATTATTGGTAGATGAAAATGACACTGAAATACATTTTTATTTTCTGAACATAATGGACTGTCTTAGCGTAAATGAAAAATAATTTGCAACCTGTCTATAGGATAATCTGAAATAAGTACACACAATAAATCCATAAATGAGATGCCATTTGATTACTGGCAGAGATAATTTTCAAAAGAGTTTTGATCTTTATTCAGAGTACAAAGGACAATGCACTAAAGAAAATGAATTTCGGCTTCTACATTATCAAGCACTGCATAATTTTGTCTATCTAACGTTCTTTTGAAATTGTAATACTTAAAATCTCACTGCTCATGTAGTATTTGCTGTCAAGCATCGAATTACCTAAATCTTAAAATAATTATAAATTATGTGTTCGAACCTACAACATGTATTAAAAAAAGGACATTTTCACTTTATCTTAATCATCTTGATTAATAATTGTGGACTAAATTAATTAGTAACGGAAAAATAAAATAAAAAGTTTAGTTTTTTTTGTGTGACTGTGGGCTCCTACCCTGACCTAAAACTGGTCGGGCTCCCGTTTTCAAAATTTCTGGATCAGCCACTGCTATATGTACAGCATGTAATCGGCAAAATAATACCCCTTTTCTTTTAAATGCTCCGAACAAAAACACTATAGTGAAAGAAGTCAACGTAAACTTTAAAACGCCAATGAATTGTACGCAATGATCTTCAATGTTTTGAAAATGGAAGTACATGTAGATATAAAAAGAATTTTCCAACGAATGACACAATGAAAGCGAATCGAACACTTGAATGTCACGTGAGAAAAGTGATTATAATATCAAACGGGTCACATGGGCTGACACTCGGTGACTTGCTAATTTAGTAGCTAACTCGAGCGAAGTTTGGGTACATTTTTTAAAAAATTAGATATGAGCCGCAACTTGACCAACATTGTCCTTTGGATATGTATAGGTTTAAAGTAAAATACACATTCTGTGCAAATAAGAAAAATGGTCAAGTTGCGGCTCGATGTAAACAAAGTCGTTGAAAACTGGTATGCATATGAATAACAATAGAAATGAGACAAAACTGTAAGACCCCCGTCTCAAAAGATAGTGTCGCTCGGCAATATTTAATACTTTCATGTAATATAATACACCAAAACCTGCTCTTAAGACATTGTTTTATACCTATTAAACATAAATTTAATGAATTTTGGAATTTTATTTTGCGCAAAACATCGGGTTCCTACTCTCATAGCTTAAGTGCAGTCATTCTTTGTCTGTTGTCTGTTGTTGTTGTTGTCGTCGTTGTAAACATTTACATTTTCATCTTCTTCTCAAGAACCACTGGGCCAATTTCAACCAAACTTACTACAAAGTATCCTTGGGTTAAGGGGAGATAATTACGAATTAATGAAAAATTAATGGAAATTTAAAAAAAAAAAAACTTCTTCTCAAGAACCACTGGGCCAGGAAAGATAAAACTCATGTGGAATCATCCTCAGGTAGTGTAGATTCAAGTTTGTTCAAATCATGACCCCTGGGGGTAGGGTGTGACCACAATGGCCGATGAAAGTTTTACATAGGAGTGTATAGGAATAAAAATCTTCTTATCAAGAACCTCTGGGCCAGGAAAGATGAAACTCATGTGGAATCATCCTCAGGTAGTGTAGATTCAATTTGTTCAAATCATGACCCCCGGGGTAGGGCGGGGCCACAATGGCCGAAGAAAGTTTTACATAGAAATATATAGGGAAATCTTTTTAAATCTTCATCTCTAGTACTTTAAAGTCATGATTAGTGATATCTATATGGAATCATCCTCCTTAGTGTAGATTTTAGCTTGTTCAAATCATAACACCTCCCCCAGGAAAAGGATGGGGCCACAAAGGTAGATCAAAGTTTTACATAGAAAAATAAAGGAAAGATCCCAAGAACAGAAAAACTATGTTTAGTCATATTGACATGTAAGCATCCTCATGTATTGAAGATTTAAATTTGTTCAAATCCTTTTGGAAAAGGGAGGGTAGGACACCAATCCCCCCCCCCCCTCTCAGTAAACTTTCCAGTTCTGACCTGATCTGTGCTTTTTCCTAGCCGATTTGCTCAGGTGAGCGATGTGGCCCCTGTGCCTCTTGTTATAATAAATGACATATTTCATCTCTGCAATGGTTGATTCTCATTGAAC
Source organism: Saccostrea glomerata (assembly GCA_003671525.1). NCBI lineage: Eukaryota > Metazoa > Mollusca > Bivalvia > Ostreida > Ostreidae > Saccostrea > Saccostrea glomerata. The sequence goes on along the minus strand of PRKT01000018.1, from coordinate 62,619 downwards.
ATACATGTGACTCAGCAAAAGCAGAGCATGATGAAACATAAATGTATAATGTGTGAGACATGATGCTCTGAAAGAACACGTCTCAATAAGGCATAATATCTGTGGCCCCCGGTTACTCGTCAATTTTTGAACCTTGGTTAAATAAAATTAAAAGTTAAATTATATTATCCTCTTATGTCTGTAACTGTCTTTGCACGGGAATATTTAAAAATATAAAATAATTGCAATCAGACAACATGTGAAACTGTGTTTTGAAGGTGGGGTCCTTTGAATTTCATGAATATCAAAAGAAATTTGTTACAGATGCACACTTCATAGCTTTCATAAACATCAATCGCAATCAATCGCAGTTTGTTCAAAGTTGAAATCGAAATATAATGTATTATATTTAAAAGTTGTGTGAAATATCTTTGTTGAGCAACCTAGAGCTCAATTTGTTCTACTTAAAAGTATCATGATTTTGAATCTGTTTGATGAGTACATTTACATAGGATTAACCTCTTGTTGACCTGCTTAGAAAAGATAATATGTCACATGATTCCGTACCCCCAACCCACTCTCTGAATCTGCACATGCCAAAGAAGTAACAATTTCTTCATACTTAATAAAAAACAAAATACACCATACTGAACACTTCAATATCCAAAGAAACCTTACACTTGATCATTTTGGGGCGTATAAAAACTTGTAAAAATTTCTTCGAATGTGTTAATGCATTGAAGAAGGTGATTATTGAGTTTGGATTTCATTTCCCAATTTTGTGATATTTATTGTAAGAAAGAAAGAATCCTTGTGAAGACTACAGTAAAATAATTATGAAATTAAAATTATTTTATAAATATAGCCATTTGATGAGGTCGATCCATAGATATATATCGACTTCACAAAAAGGTATATCGACCGAGCACGAATTCTCAAGAACCCAATGGGCCAGGAAAGATGAAACTCATGTGAAATCATCCTCAGGTAGTGTAAAATCATAACCTCCGGGGGTAGGGTGGGGCCAAAATGTCTGATCAAAATTTTACATCGGACTAGATAGGGAAATCTTTTAAAATCATCTTCTCAAGCACTTCAAAGCCATTATTAGTGATATTTATATGGAATCATCTTCAAGTAGTGTAGATTTAAGTTTGTTCAAATCATGACCCGAGGGATAGGGAGGGCCCACAATGGGGGATCAAAGTTTTACATTAAAATATATTTTTAAAAAATCTTCTCAAGAATAGCAAAGCCATGATTAGTGATACTAGTGTTTATATGGAAGCATTTTCGGGTAGTGTACAATGAAATTTGTTCAAATCATAACCCCCAAAGGTTAAAGGTGGGGCCACAATAGTGGATCAATGATTTACATAGAAAAATAAAGGGGAAAATCCCAAGAACAGAAAAGCTATGTTTAGTCATATTGACATGCAATCCACATCCTCATGTATTGAAGATTTAAATTTAACAAATATGGCCCTTTGGGGTAGGGAGGGAAACAATGGGGAATCAAATTCAAATTATTATGAAGTTATATATATGAAGAAAATGTTTTTTAAAAAAAAATGGTTTTATCAAGAACAGCAAAGTCATATGCTGTATTAATATGAAGGCATTCTCAAGTAGTATTAAAATTCAAGCCCCCCCCCCCCCCTCAGTAAACTTTTCAGTTCTGATCAGATTTGTGCTTTTTCCTAACCGATTTGCTCAGGTGTGCGATGTGGCCCCTGGGCCTCTTGTTTAATGACCTTGACCTTTGATCCAAATGTCACAATCAATCTTAAGTTCTTGGAGTAAGATACAAGATTCAACTCCCACGTTAAATAGGTTAAGAATAAAAATACACCCCCATCCCCCACAGACACACACAAATCAAAATAATAGCAACGTAGAGAATCGCTGTAAAGCTCAAATAACATCTCGGACCCACATAAAATTTCAGGGAAACTGCAGAAAAGAGCTCGAGGAAAGTGTATTAAAATATTTGATGTGAGTTTCCAAAGTATATAGAAATTAGTTATTTATATGGAAAAAATTACAAATCCTGTCGTGTTTGAAATTAAAGTGCAGATGAAAAAACGCGGAGACCGGTCATTTCGATGAGAACATATACATAACTGTCTCGTTACGGGGTAGGTGGTGCCATAAAAGGATTAAATTCGCCTGATTCCACCTCTGATTTTATTTTTTAAAAGTCTGTCTTTGCGCTGCTAGTGATTTATATTGTTTAAACAGAATTTTATTTTATGAAAAGAATTATTTTTAATGCTTATTTTTGACATATGCTTCAGTTATTAACCTATCAATTTGAGTTTAAATAGTAAAAAGGAATTTGTCACTCTGTATTTATCTAAGGAATTAGTGTCAATCCTCTACATCAAAGAGCGTCTGACTTGTATGTATGATATAAATTGCGTAAATGTGTTAATTGAAATTTGAGTGAATCCCGTATGTTGTGTGAGAGAGTTTTTAGATCCGCCGTGGACTATCCCGGACGTGAACATTAGATGTACTGGACATTCCGTCATCAAGAAAAAATATAGTTTTACTCTGGACTATTCCGAGTTACCAAAACGTTTGTGTGTGTGTCGGTGTGTGAGCTTTACAACCTGTCTTTGTTTTCTGTGACTTGATTTGATTTATTTTTCAAAATACAAACTTTAACTTTTTATTGCTTGACTTTCGTTTAATAAATTTTAATCACAAGTTCACTTGTGTTAATTTAACCAAGTATATTCTATTAAAATAATGATTCCATATTCTTTGTTAACTTTAAATTGCTTGAAATATAGTGTAAAAATCCAGAATGAAAATAATGAATGTTAGAAATGAAATTATTAAGTGTCGGAAAAGCAATGCAAAATTCCGGAAATCAAACGCAGTAAAAACTGGTACCTCCCCTTGCCCAAAGAAACTAATACATGTACACACTTCGATGCTCGAATGAAACACTCTAATCGGCACAAGTTTTAGAAATTAAAATCTTTTTTTTCATTTATATGACGACCTGTGAGTAAAAAAAATGTCGCGTATGACTGTTGGCTAACATTATATTAAATAGGTTAATATGGATTAATCATGGATTTCAACACCAGTCCTGACCTGTACGTATCTGAACATACTAACCAACTGACATTCTCGACTCTGAAGGAAAACATTGATTCATTTGAGGGAAGGGGGGTTACGTATCGCGATGAGAGGAAATTCAATTATCTCTTTTAGTCCGATAAACACGAAAGAATGGCTTGGAATATTTGTATGCAGCTACATGGCTTTCTCAGAAACAATTTTGCATTTGTTAAAAAAAATTTCTAATTATTCATTTTTTTCTCTCGTATTCTGAAAGCTCGGAATGTATATATTTTGGGGGCTCCTCCGTGTAAAACAGCATGTATTTAGTTACCATCATGTACCCGTAAATCGTGTCATAGTGATATTCTTTTTATTCGAGGAAATAAAAGGAATACATTTGGTACAATCATTAATGCAATTATAAGTTATGTATCAATTCATGCAAAACTCAAAGTTGCTTCATTTATGATTTTCATGAGAATTGGAAACGGCACTTCCACTTACAATTTACTGTGCAATGTTTATATGTATTTGCTAATTTAAACAACATCGCAAATTTTTCTGATATTAAGCAATTAGAATAACTTGATATAAGCCCGTATACATGTAACGATTGCAATTACTTCAAAGTGGAGGGGGAGACGGGGCCTAAAAAATCGTCGCACTACGTGTGTATCTTTTCAATAATAGAATCATCCGCACAAATCAAAAACAAGTTGCAGTATTGATATCCCCAATTTTTTTTTAATAACGAGACTATAATGGACTTCACAAGGGTAGAATACGCAAGTTTCGAGATTATCTCCCTTGGTGCGCTCTTTCGTTGAGGAGGGGAGTTTGGTTGCCGCGTAACAAAAAGGTGGGACAGATATTTATTATTGGATATATCGCATCATCGATATACTGGTTTATCGTATTATTTAATTGTAAGGATGCAATGTTCAACTCGAGAATAGCCGAATTAAAGTAAAGGTGCCATTTTTAAAGCAAAAAAATCGGAAAAAAAGAAAATTCAGTGGATGTGAGACTTTTCAGACGAGGGAAGAGATATATGGACCTCTAATTAATACGGTAAACATGATATCTGATCATTATATGTCGGCAATCTAAATGACACATAATTTTTTACCTTATTATAACTTCAAAAAACCCACTAACTTTTTAGAGAATGGTTGTACATTCAAGAAAATCTTTTACTTTTTATGAAGACCACGACGTTTATTTCGTTTTCAAGTACCCTATAATTGAAAGTAGATTTATAAATATACACAGTTGAACTTGATAAAATCATAAAATGCATCACTTCTTAACATTTTTATCTTTCTATAACATTAAATAATTTTTAAAAGCCATAAACATCGTTCATTTATTTATGCACGTTTGTATGCATAAACAAACTGTCCCACCTCCATGCTGAAATGGATACTTTTTGCGCCTCTATCGCAGGAGAGTTACAATCTCGAAACTCGCGTATTGAACATTAATTTATCATGTTTGTGGTACATGTGCAATTAAAATCACTATCAAAATTGGCAGAGTTATCGATAGGTCATCCTGTGTCACCCTTCAGTGTAACCGATGAACTCGTCCATATATAGATACCTCAGCAGATGAGAAAAGCGCGCGTAAACGCAGCACCTTTTATTCATTCGTCAAAGAATAGAATCCGACATTCAACACTTTTAAATCATGTTCAAGAAAACCTTAAAATTTGTGTATAGAAATATTCTTACGATTAGCGCAAATGACATGTTTTCTTGATCTTAAATCTAGGACTCTATTAAAAATCAAAGAGCGGTAATGTTGACCTCCGGAATGTATACAGGTCAATGCGCGATCGATAAACGGGTTTCATAACCATGTGATAACTGTACACACAAAACACGCACACTGTACACACGAAACTTTCAGGGTCCGAGGAAAATTCACGATTCATGAATTGAATTATCTTAAGCTTGAATTTTTTTTAAAAATAAATAATGCTACATTGAATATTAATACTTAAAAATATTTTTCCTCTCTCCCGTCTTGTTCTTTACACTAAACACAGGGAGAAAGTTGTCTCTGAATAATCTGTATGACATCCAGCTAGAGAATACGTTAAAAATCTTATTTCAACAAAGTTTAACATTCAATTTAGCTAGGTATATTATTCTTATCCAGTTTATTTCAGTTATACGTGTTATACGCGTACGCATATAGAATTCTTCTTCACTTGCCGTATAAAATCACTTATCTGTACATGGACTATAAAGATTTCTGCTCATCTAATAAAACATGACGAACAAAATAACGTTTTCATGAGATCAATAAGATGTTAAAGAACCCATTTCAAATCGATAACTATATCGAAATATTTACCGTTTTTAAGTTATAAAGCAAAAACTTTCGAGCGCCCTTGGCCCCTAATTTGAGGGGCCAGCCCCATTTTAATGATGTCAAATGATAGAACTTAAAATTATTCACAATATTTGTTCAACATGTCTTAACAAATTATTTTTAGTTTAAAAGATACATAAGGAAATAGATGTAAAATTTCGCGCTTTTAGGCATTCTCATTTTTGACCCCTATCTAGCACCGTTTTGAGCGCAGAAATCGAAAAAGAAAAACCGATGTGCACAACTTCAATTCTTCTAGTATTTAAATGCAGTAGACATTCTGCTCCAGCTTTTGTCGTTTCTGAGCCTTTGTCTGGAAACAAACAGCACCAAATTTTCATTTAAAGGGAAATAACTCAAAAGAGGAAGGTAATTTTTGAAATGTTTGAAAACATTTAAATTGAATTTTGTAACGTTTAAAAACTCTGAAAATTTGAACGAAATCCGTTAAGAAATGAGCGAGTTACGAGGTCTCAAAGTTTGCGTCTAGGGAAAAAAAAAGAACTAGAGCCGAGCTCGTTGCAAAGCAACGAGTAGGTCTTCCGTTGGAGCTGTGGACAGGAAGTACAGACCTTGGGTCAAGGTCTCGCACTTTCTTATGTCAACAATCTTTCTTCCCAGCCTGAGCCTCCAATAAATTCTAATTATAAAGTTATGCTTAAACATTTTTTTCTTTGTCAGTGACCTTGATTTGCCAGAAAGACATTTGATCAGGGTCATGACAAAACCTCCAATCATAAGTAATGTATGTTCCAAGTAAGAGCCTCCAATGATTTTCATTTACTTATTTATAGCGTAGTAAAAAAATATTTCTTTTGTCAGTGACCTTAATCTTAACAGAATAACCTTGGCTCTGTGTCAAGACAAACACCTTTTAGTGATTAGAAGTTCATAACCCTGACAGGAATTTTACAACTTTTCTGTCATTGGCCGATGAAGATGTTTAAAATTTGCATTATCTCCCACCATTTTGTCACAGGTCAGAAAAACAACATTGAGGTATTTTAAAACATCAACGGATATTAATATTCAAACAACATGGAGTTTCTATTTATGAAAGATAGACGGAATTGAAAGTCCTTTCCATAATACGTATCTTAGGACAGTAGCTTTACTTTCAATAAAATTAAACTCAAAAGTCCACAAATAAAATATCTTGCCTCATTTATTTCAAAGTTTGGGTAAAGGGGGTGAGGAGCATGGGGATGTCATGATGTATACGTAATACATTCGAGGTTATTATTCTGTTAGACAGGAAGACCCGAGGAGTTGTGATTTGCTGATCATGATCTAAAACACGTTGACAAACCGAAACCACGTGGTTTTATATGCGTTATTCAATCAATTCATTTATAATTATTTTCCTTGAAGGAGGAATGCATGGAGAAAGGATTAAAGAAAATTCCCGATGTACAATAGCATCCGTGCATGGACTTCATTTTAGTACTACATAATGATATTGTGCTTAAAGTTGAATAAAATCATCAAATAAATTAAATTTAAATAAGAAAGGGAGATTATGTTTAATAGAATAAAAATTAGACAATACTTGATACAGGGACTCGCTGGTAAAAACTTGAATGTACTTGAATAAAATGCCTCTCACTCGTTTTCTCTCGTACGCGTATTTTTTAAACCAAGGAAAGTAATTTGCGCTAGATATATTAAGTTCATCATTTTAAAGAAAATACTGAGTTATATACGGTTAACGATACAAATGGTTTGACTTTGATGCCGGTTATGATTTTAACAGTTTAATTTAGGTTGTAAAAGCGTTTAATTACATGATAAGTCTGTAATATTCAGATAACATTGTTACCCCGGTATATAAGTTCTTAAATCATATGCGGGTTTATTACTACTTGAATGTACATTGTATAACCTGCTAATGATATTTAATCACGGAACAAAATTACAATGTTAGCACACTATACTTATTATTTATACGGGTTTTGAATAAATTATAAAACAAATTAAGTTCATTGCTTCAAAATCATTATTTCTTGAACTTTACTATAAAACCTGTAATATAAATTAATAGACAGTGTGCAGCACAGAAGTCACTTATGAAGTTTACACGTGCCGGTGTTACTTATCGATGTTTAGTCCATTTCATTGAGTATAATTCTATCCTTACGATTCGGAAGATTCTCTTTCAAAGTTTAAAATTGGTATAGCCATGGTTAATATCTGTGATAAAAAAATGTGTTTCGGAAAACTTGTGTTGAAAACGGATTTATTTGTGTGTGAAAAGAGCAAAGCTTGTGCATTTTAATAAATATTGGTTGAAGTAAAGTAAGTGCAGATCGCCAGTCCTTGCGCTATGAATCGTCAAATTACACATGGATCTAACGAATATTTAAGAATTGAAGACTGATTTATGTACATGTAAAATAAATGCCCCAGCGTTTTGTACTAAAGTCAAACCTAAAACATTTTAAGATATTTTTGAAAGATTTAATTTACTTAGAGAAAATAATATTTTTTTTTACTGTTGTAGAATGGTTTGTATATACCAGTTATTTGCCTATGACTGCGGGGTCACTGGTTCACCGCGGTGTGTCTCGGCAGCGTGTAATCGAAAGATAGATTACGTAATGGTAAACACACTTTAAAAAAAGAATCTTGGTTCCAGGTGAATATGAGAATCGCGCAGTAAATAATTGTGTATCATTTGACTCTTAAAAGTTTTTTTAATGAAATCCGTTCTTATTGTTTATGTTCATATTTAAAGGAATAAAAGATACTCGTACTTTTTTCTATAACTCTTTCTCTTGGAAAGATCTTTATTAATAAAAGGAAAAAGATACCATCGAATGCTCTGAACGGGAAACAAAGAACACGTTTAAAACCTGATTTAAAAAAGAGATATGATACAGCGTGGTAAAATATTTATTACTTACGGCAAGTTTATTTCAATTATACGCATAAAGAGTTCTTTAATATCAAAATGAGAACGGAGCCTTGTTTACGGTGAATACGGATCTAGCTTTCTTTCCAACAATACATAAGACTCGAACAAAATAATATTTTCCTGGAACAGAGATAGTATAAGAAGGAACAATTTTATCAAGAATTAATTTAATCATTCTGTGGTGTTTTTTTTGTGTATGACTGTGGGTCGCTGGATCACACGCCGATTGATTCCTGATGACCGACTTTGCCCCGCCGCTATCGAGGGAGGCGCTTTATATAATTGTAAACAAACAAGGTGAATGTTAAAGCCGTGCACTTAATGGCTGTGAATAATATATGCGCTTTTTAGTTATGTTTTATTTTCTCACTATATTGTTTGCTTTTATGTGATAAGAAGAAAAGATGATATTTTCTTCCCTTTTTAGTAGACTTCGTTTATACGATTTTTAAAAAAATGAAATAAAAGGGAAAGTTGTCAGTGAATAAACATGATAATTTGTAAGAAAAAAAGCACAAACACTTCGAGAACTTTATTCTGAAGGATATTAGCATCCAATGTGGCCATGTTTATTATTCATAGTAAGCTTGCTTTGGCTACTAGCATGGGAAGCTCTCGTTTACGTGCTGAGTGAAAAGAATAACCTGTGCATATATAGGTCATGCACCAGCTCATTTAAAACAAAACTCGAACACAATAACAATTTCATGAGATCAGTAAGATGTTAAAGCACATCTTTATAATCGATAGTCATTTCGAAATATTTACCGTTTTTGAGTTATAAGGCAAAAACTTTCAAGGTCCCTTGATCCCTAATTATAGGGGCGAGCCCCTTTTGAATATTATTATATGAAAGCCCTTGCAATTATATACAACTTTTGTTCATTATGTCTTAACAAAATATTTTTAGTTTTCAAGATAAAAAGGAAAATATGTGTAAATTTTCGCTCTTTTAGGCGTTCTAATTTTTTACCCCTATATAGCGCCATTGTTGATACAGAAATCGAAAAACAAAAACCGATGTGCACAACTTCAATCCTTCTGTTACCTAAAATCAGTAAAAATTCTGCTTCAGCTTTTGTGGTCTCTGAGCCTTTATTCGGAAACGAAAGCCTATGAATTTTCGTTTAAATGGAAATAACTCAAAACCGGAAGTGACTTTTTTAAATTTTAGTCAGCATTCTGGTAGAGTTTAAAAACGTCTATAACCTCTGAAAATTTTAGCGAAATCCGTTGAGAAATGAGTGAGATATGAAGCCTCAAAGTTGCGGTCTAGGAAGTAGAAGAAAAAAAAAAGAATAATAATCTTTACCATCAGAATCAGTAGAAGGTCTTCCGTTGGAAACGGAAGACCTTAATAATAGGATTAATCTTAACCATCAGAATCAGTAGAAGGTCTTCCGCCTGAGTGCAAGACCTTAATAAAATGTGAATAGGTATTTTAAAAAATGACATTTACTTGAAAAATGGTAACTTTATATCTGTATTTTTTTCTTTGATTGTCGGGATAGAAAGATATGTTAATCGCTTAACCAACATGCCATGATCATCTTGCATATGCATGTACATGTACGTGTGCGCGCATGCAAAATGTTAAACGATATATAGTTGATATCCTTGTAACTTTTATATTCTTAAAAGAAATCCTTCGATACCTAGCATATTATAAAAGGTCTTACAGGAATAAGGAACAAAAAAGGACATGGGGAGCGTTTGGGGAACATCTGTAACGGTCCACTTTACAATTAACACCATGCAGTTTTTGTATATTTTTCTTGAATAATGCGAAAAATTTTCATAATTTGATATTGTAATGTTATTTTTGTATTGAATCAAACGTTTTGATGACCATATTTTCCTGGTAAAATGGAATGACCTTAAAATTAGAACACCCTATGTGTATATGGCTGCTTGGGGTACAAGACTGACAGTCTGTTATGGCACGCCAAATCCACAAAAATTACCAAAACATAGTTTCACAGTCGATAAACTAGGTTTATCGGATGTAAACTATAGTTTACGCACTGTAAGCTATAGTTAACAACGTTAATCTATATTTCACATCTGCAAACCATAGTTAACGCGAAAATCTATGTTTCACAACCATAAACTACATTGGCGGATCCAGAGGAGGGGGTCCGGGGGTTGGAACCCCCCCCCCCTTTATTTTTTGCCTAGTGGAGAGAGAGAGAGAGAGAGAGATAGGGTAATACGTTTTCTGAGATTATATATTTGTACATCTTACTTATTTATTGAATATATAGATTCTCTCACATTTAGTTTCCTCCAGTCACCTTCTCTATTAGAGAGAATGGTAGAAAATATTCTACTTGTTTTTATATATCTTGTATACTATACCTTGGTATGTAATATGCAATGTTTCATTTGATATTGGATTCGCGTGATATTTGGCTGTGTTGACTATGTTTGTACCGTTTTTATCATATCTAGATCTTTTGAAGGAACTAACACGTAACTCTTTATTTTAAAGCCCACCCGCATCCCATCCCAAAAAAGTTACTCAAATTCTTACAGAAAATTCTTTATGCTCTTCGGAAATGATACAAATCCATTCAATTTTAAGGCTTTCGTAGATATGAAATGTGTAGGGTTTTTTTGTTTTTGTTTTGTTTTGATTTGTTTTGTTTTTTTTATTTTGTTGTTTTGTTGGACTGGGGATAAACTTTTTTTTTTAAAAGGACATAAAATATAGATAGTATTTACTAAAACCTTAGATCTTTCCATACAAGTCTATGAATCTTTGCTTGAGAGTATGTATGGGGGGGGGGGGTTAGAGGGGCACAACCCTGGAACCCCTCCTTTCAAAAATTGCTGGATCCGCCCCTGAACTATACTTAACATCGAAAACAATCATTTGCGATTGCAAAACATAGATTATCTGATAAATACAGTTTCACGATTTGTAAACTATAGTTTCACAACCGTAAACTATACTTAACACCGAAAACAATCATTTGCGATTGCAAAACATAGATTATCTGATAAATACAGTTTCACGATTTGTAAACTATAGTTTACAAACCGTTAACTATAGTTAACGATCTGATGAATATAGTTTCACGATTTGTGAAACTATGATTTATGGCACGCCAAATTCACAAAAATGAGATAATCATAGTTTCACAATCGATAAACTAGGTTTATCGGTTGTAAACTATAGTTTACGAACTGTAAACTATAGTTAACAACGTTAATCTATATTTCACATCTGTAAACCATACTTAACGCGATAATCTATGTTTCACAACCGTAAACTATACTTAACACCGAAAACTATTATTTGCGATTGCAAAACATAGATTATCTGATAAATACAGTTTCACGATTTGTAAACTATAGTTTACAAACCGTTAACTATAGTTAACGATCTGATAAATATAGTTTCACGATT
>PRKT01000018.1:27707-40717 GCA_003671525.1 Saccostrea glomerata | reverse complement strand
TTGGTGGTGTCATGTAGATGTGCAGTAAGGTTTCGGAATTTTGATTTTGCCCCAGGGGGTTAAATGGGGGTCGAAAAATGACGTTTTTTGCTCAAAAAGCCCCTTCTTCCCTGAACTCCTTCTACATTTTACTCAGCAGCCTAATAATCTTTAAGGAGATGGTTGGTGGTGTCATGTAGATGTGCAGTAAGGTTTCGGAATTTTGATTTTGCCCCGGAGGGTCAAATGGGGGTCGAAAAATGACGTTTTTTGTGCAAAAAGTCCCTTCTTCCTTGAACTCCTTATACATTTTACTCAGTAGCCTAATCACCCTTTGGGGAATGATTGGTGGTGTCTTGTAGATGTGCAGTAAGGTTTCGGAATTTTGATTTTGCCCAAGGGGGTTAAATGGGGGTCGAAAAATGACGTTTTTTGCTCAAAAAGCCCCTTCTTCCCTGAACTCCTTCTACATTTTACTCAGCAAGCTAATCACCCTTTGGGGGATGATTGGTGGTGTCTTGTAGATGTGTAGTAAGGTTTCTGAATTTTGATTTTGCCCCGGAGGTTCAAATGGGGGTCGAAAAACGACGTTTTGTGTGCAAAAAGTCCCATCTTCCCTGAACTCCTTCTACATTTTACTCAGTAGCCTAATCACCCTTTGAGGGATGATTGGTTAAGTAATAAATCCAAAAGTATATAAAAAAAACACTCATTCAAGTGTTTTTTTTTTATTTTACCCATTTCATGTGCACACAAGTGCATACATGAGCATGGTGACCATACCTTCTTGTAGAAGTCCATTACATCTATCTATGTTCTAAATCCCATCCTGTTTGGTTGAAAACCAAGGGAGTTATAGCTGTTTGAAGTGTCAGCCAATCAGATTGCAGCGCACGTGCATGCATGTGCATGGTGTCCATACCTTCTTGTAGAAGTCCATTACATCTATCTATGTTCTAAATCCCATCCTTTTTGGTTGAAAACCAAGGGAGTAATAGCTGTTTAAAGTATTAGCCAATCAGATTGCAGCGTTTGTACACGCTGTGTATGCATGTGCATGGTGACCATGTCTTCTTGTAGAAGTCCATTATATATATATCTATATTCTAAATCCCATCCTGTTTGGTTGAAAACCAAGAGATTTATAGCTGTTTAAAGTTACAGCCAATCATATTGCAGCGTTTGTACACGCACGTGTATACATTTGCATGGTGACCATATCTTCTTGTAGAAGTCCATTATGATTATATCTAAGATCGAAATCCCATCCTGTTTTGTTGAAAACCGAGGGAGTTATAGCTATTTAAAGTTTCAGCCAATCAGATTAAAGCGTTTGTACACGCATGTGTATGCATGTGCATGGTGACCATGTCTTCTTGTAGAAGTCCATTATATATATTTATGTTCTAAATCCCATCCTGTTTGGTTGAAAACCAAGGGAGTTATAGCTGTTTAAAGATTCAGCCAATCATATTGCAGTGTTTGTACACGCACGTGTATGCATGTGCATGGTGACCATATTTTCTTGTTGAATTCCATTATAATTATACCTAAGTTCAAAATCCCATCCTGTTTGGTTGAAAACCAAGGGAGTTATAGCTATTTAAAATTTCAGCCAATCAGATTGCAGCGCACGTGCATGCATGTGATTTCATGATAATTCCTATAAATCATTTTGTAGGATACCCTAATGCATGGCTATGTTCAAAATTTCAAAGGATTTCTTCAAAAAACAAGAAAGATATTGAGACTTAATTTCAGCCAATCAGAGCATAGCGCACGTGCATGCACGTGAGATCTTCCAATATTGACCAATCATCTTGTTTATATTACTAATACATTCTAACATTATGAATTTCAAAACATTTCATCAAAAAACAGAAAAGTTACAGCACTATACATTATATTGGTTATTAACGTGTTGCACGTGCGCGCTCTTGCTCTTCAAAATGACCTTTGTTCCGCAAATCTACATAACATGTCTACTAACCCTAAAAACATTTCACCTTAGTTGGATGTATAATTTAGAAGATCATTTGCGGACAAAAAAGTGCCCAGGAAGAAAAAAAATAATAATAAGGAGAAACAGAGTAAAAACAATATTGTTTAGGGAACATAACTAGGAATTCCCTATTGTTGCCTCATCCTACCCCTGGGGTTCATGATTTAAAACAATTTAATATCTACACTACTCAAGGATGCTTCCATATAAGTTTAAGTTTTCCTGGCCCAGTGGTTCTTGAGAAGAAGATTTTAAAAGATTCTATCTCTCTGTAAAACCTGGATTCCCTAGTGTGGTGCCCTACCCCTGGGGTCATGATTTTAACAATTCAATATATCTACACTATCATAATCAAAGGATACTTTTACATAATTTCAGCTTTCCAGGCCCAGAGGTTCTTGAGAAGAAGATTTTAAAAGATTTTTCCTATATATTTCTATGTTAAACTTGGATTCCCTATTGTGGCCCCACCCTACTCCCAAGGGTAATGATTTTAACAGTTTTATATCTACTTTCTAAGGATGCTTTCATATAAGTTTCAATTTTCCTTGCCCAGTGGTTCTTGAGAAGAAGATTTTTAAGATTTGTTTTATATATTTCATGTAAAACTAGGAATTCTCGATTGTTGCCCCATCCTGTACCCCCGGGGGTCATGAACTTAAATTAACAATTTAATATCTACACTTCCCAAGGATGCTTTCTTATAAGATTTAGTTTTCCTGGCCCAGTGCTTCTTGAGAAGACTTTAATTTTTTCAACATATTTCTATGTAAAACTTGAATCCCTATAGTGGTGCCCTACCCCTGGGGGTCATGATTTTCACAGTTTAATATCTACACTATCAAAGGATGCTCCTACATAATTTCAGCTTTCCAGGCCCAGTGGTTCTTGGGAAGAAGATTATCATTATTTTTTTTTTGTTTATATTTGTTTTCAATTTTTTTTTCTTTACTTGAATAAAATATGTGAAATGAAAATACAAATGACATTAAAATATATTCATTAAATCCATCACTATGGATTCATATCCCTAGATGTATGATGAGAAAAAAATCACTCATGCATACAAGTTTACTATGAGCTATTTACAACTGTGTAGTAAATGATTCCACTGGCTATTCATGCTGGTAAATACTACTCACTGGGGCTTATATATATAGTCATGAATGTTAGATCTCACTTCCCTTTGAGTTCTCAACTAAACCAGTTAAGAATTCCAATCCACAAAGAGAACTTACGTAAGTTATGTTTTAAATTTTAAATCCTTATTTACTTTTTATGTGTATTTAAATATACTAAAGGTTATATATCATGTATATTGAGATGAAACAATTTTACACAACAATTGTAAAAAAAAATTTCACTAAAATCAACATATGAACAAAAAGAAATATAATTCTCTTTACAATTTTAATAACATTTCACAAATTTTATATCCATGTATCCATGCATCAAAGAAAAGACTTTGAGCATGTTGAATTAAATAGCTTTAAGATAATTATTTTCTTAAAATAAAGTAAAAATTTTTTTTAATCATCATAGACTAATATATCATTGTATGGTCTGAGAGTAACAATTGGCTCATGGGCCACATCACTCACCTGAACATTATACCTTTGGTGAAAAAAAGCAGAAATCAGCTTATTATTAAAAAGTTTAAACACCAAAATAGTCCCAAACTATCATTAAAGGGGAGAGGGTATGATATAACCAAACCTGAATCTACACAAACTAAGGATACTTGATGAATATTTGTTTGACAACCAGTGGCTTTACTGCCATTTACATTTGAACTTATTAAATTGCACCTGGGGGTTATGACTTCAACAAACTTGAATATACACTACCGGAAAATGTGAATATGACCCCCTGGGGTCATGATTTGAACAAAATTCAATGTACAATACCTGATGATGCATCCATATAAGTATGATCATTCATACCTTTGCTATTCTTAAGTTAAGAAAATTTTTAAAGTATATATATATATAATCCTATCTAACACTTTGATTGGCAATTGTGTCCAGCCCTACTCCAGGGGGCCATGATTTAAACAAACATGAAACTACACTTCTTGAGTATTATGTCAATATAATCTATGATCATTAATGTCTTTATTTTTCTTGAAAAAGATTTTTAAAAAATGTCCCTACATATTTCTATGTAACATTTTGATTGTTCGTTTTGGCCACATCCTGCACCTGGGGGTCATGATTTGAACCAACTTGAATCTATCTAAGGATACTTTCATATAAAAATGATTATTCATGACTTAATTGCTATTCTTGAGAAGAATTTTTTAAAATAATTTCCCTATATGTTTCTTTCTAAAACTTTGACCAGCTATTGTGACCCAGTCCTTATAGTACCCTTAGGGTCATGATTTGAATTAACTTGAGTCTATACTACCTAAGGATATTTCCTAATAAATGTACTCTTTACTTGGGAAGAAGATGTTTAAAGAATTTTCTAATATATTTCTGTGTTAAACTTTGGTCGGCCATTTTGGCCCCGTCCTACCCCCGGGGGTCATGATTTGAACAAACTTGAATCTACACTACCTGAGCATGCTTCCATAAGAAACCCAGATTTTTTTCCAAAGAATTGTGGATTTGTCATTCTTAAAAAGAAGATTTTTAAAGAATTTTCCTATAATTTTCTATGTAAACTTAGGTCGGCCATTTTGGCCTCCCCCCCCCCCCAGGGGTCATGATTTGAACAAATTTGAATCTACACTACCTGAGCATGCTTCCCTATAGATATGATGAATTATGGCTTTGTCATTCTTGAGAAGAAGATTTTTAAAGAATATTTCTAAATATTTCTATGTCAAACTTTGGTCGGCCATTTTGGCCCCGCCCAGTACCCCCAGGGTCATGATTTAAACAAAGTTGAATCTACGCTACCTGAGCATGTTTCCCCATAGGTTTCATCTTTTCTGGCACAGTGATTCTTGAGATGAAGATTTTAAAATATGCCACAAAATTTTCATTAATTCCCAATTCTCTCCCCTTGAATGAGGGCATGGCCCTTCATTTGAAAAAAAACTTGAATCCCTTTTACCCAAAGATACTTTGTGGCATGTTTGCTTGAAATTTTCCCAGTAGTTCTTGAGAAGAAGTCACAAATGTGAAAAGTTTACAGACAGACAGATGGACGCTGGACAAAATGTGATCAGAAAAGCTCACTTGATTTTTCAGCTCAGGTGAGCTAAGATTAATTCAGAGTTTTTGGTTCTTGAAAATTTTGAAAACATACATTCAAATTTTCACTACAGGTTTTCACACTGAGTTCCGAAATAGTATTCACTAGAATTCCTTTCAACAAAGAACAAGGTAAGTTATCTTTTAAATTTTAAGGCCACCCTTAAAAAATGTTTGTTTGGAATTCCCGCCTGAAAGGTTTTAGTCACAGGAGGTAGATTGGGGAAATTATTCTTTTCTTTCAAAATTAAAGATAAATTTTTTCATAAAGTTCTCAGTAACGAGTACATACATTTTCTGAGTTTCAAATGAACCGAATTTTATATAGATATCTCTGTCAATACTGGTACATTTCAGACACTTGTATGGTACATGTGATAACGGACATGGAGGTTAATCAGAAAACAAGATGTGTTTGAAAAACACTGATGCCCCCGTATGGCAACATAGCAAAGATTAAGCTTTCATTAAATGGAAATTTAATTAATTGGTACCAAAAGTAGGGTATTCTCACTGGAAATCAATTGTGAAATTTGAAAGTAAGCTACTGTTAAAGATTTTTAATAAGTACAAAAATCTCCAAGGTCAAAAGGTCAATGTAATTAGTATCAAATGAAAAGTCTTGCCACATAAAATACTAATGTAGAGCATAAAAGCCCTAGCCCTAGCCGTTATGGTTAACGTTCAATTTCTTAAAAAGTAGGTCAAACTCCAAGGTCAAAGGGTCAAAGTTATTGTTATCAAATGAAAGGTCTTGACATAAGGATCAAATATATAAAGTAGGAAAGGAACTAGCTCTAAGTCTTTAAAAGTTATGGTCAAGTTCGCTTTTTTAAAGTAAGTCAATCTCAAAGGTCAAGGTCAAAGGGTCAAGGATCTTCATATTCAATGAAGGGTCTTTTCACAAAAATCACATATATGAAGTATAAAAACCCTATCTCTTATTGTTCAAAAGTTATGGCCAAGGTTAAAGTTTTTCACAAGTACGAAAATCTACAAGGTCAAGGTCAAAGGGTCAAGATTGTTGGTATCCAGTGAAAGGCCTTTTAACAAACATTACATATGTGAAGTATAAAAGTCCTTGTATCTACTGTTCAAAAGATATAGCCAAAGTAAAATTTTAAAAATTTTCTTAAAAGTAGGTCAAACTCAAAGGTCAAGGTCAAAGGGTCAAAGTTATTGTTATCAAATGAAAAGTCTTGTCATAAGAATCAAATATGTAAAGTATGAAAGCACTAGCCCTAACTTTATTGGTAAGGTTAAAGTTTTTGCGGACAAACAGACAAACAGAGAGACAGACAGACACGACAAAAACTATATACCCCCGAAACTTCGTTTACGGGGGCATAAAAATCTTTCATCCAAACAAGTTGTTTAATTTCATATTTACCAAAGAAAACACACTCTGTGATTGTTAAAAATACTATTTTTCTGTTATAATCAATATTGAAATATATTATTAAACAAAACTACATAGAAGCCATATGAGGTATGTTTAGCAGATCAAACATTCGTGACCGCAAGCCAAAATTCCTGTTACAGAAATTTTGGCGAGCGCTCGCGAACGTTCCCTCTGTTGGACAGCCCTTATAAGGTATAACATATTTAGGCTAATTCTGATTTCCAAATAGTGAAAACTAGCGATATATTATTTTATTTTTCCAAGTATATGTTCTAAAATAAATATCCACTATTGCTGCTTTTTATTGATCAGAAAATAAAAAGTATCATGCTTATAAAGGTTTAATGGTATTATATTTTTATTTACTATCTTGTTTATTTAAGAAGTGTTTCATGTTTAATAGCCACCGCTACATTTCATAAATCAAAGCACGTGGAGTATGAAATTTGATTAGCCATTCGATCATTACTTATTTTTAAACCACCTTTTTTTATTATCTAAACTATCATGCATATTAGTTTTTAATTTTTTATCAACATTTTCATTTTAAAAATTTATTCAAATAATATTATAATTGAATTAATTTTACTGAAGATTTGGAAAGATATTATTTGGTCGACCTTAACATTAATACATTTATTTCTGTCCAGTCGCATCATAATATAATAAGCATGAAAGACATATGACGTTCATAGCCAAAGACGAGCTTCATTTGTTTTAATTAATCTTAAATCATTTTCTTTAGTCTAACTATTTTATATGAACCTGCCCTATTGTTCTCAAAATTAAAGACATAACACAGATTGATGTTCTTTACATATAGCTATGGTTTGGATACTAAATGGATATATAATTATATAGACAAGGGATATAATTTATTGTATAATATACTAGTTCTGCGAATTCAAGAAATACAGATTGTGTCCTATGAGACAATAACGTGAAATTAAAACCCGTGAAATGAATCCCCTAAACAGTAAATAGAAAAATGATCCTTACCACTAATCAAAATAAAAATCCATGCACAGAATTATGCCAAGAATAATGTATTTTAGTGTAGTCAAATTTTGTGCCGAGTAATATTGAAATTGGACCATTACTGTAGAAGGAGTAGAATTTTGAAAGAATAAGATAGAAATTTTCAATTTTTAGCAACCACGGCAATACCATTCAACTAAATCAAAAAACCTGTGCAGAGAATTATGTATCTTAGTGTTGTCTACTGGTGTCCCAAGTTATATCTAAATTTTAATAGTTGTTAGAAGTAGGGACTAAACCCTATTATAAATATTTCATTGTAGATATGGAATCCGTTCAAATATATGCGGACAGCAGAGGAAAAAATCTGTCCATCGAAAATGCTAATATTAAAACGTTCCCAGGAGTCACCATGATCACCATTCTACAAACTATTATGCAATTTGTAAATAATGAAATCAAAAATATTACCATTTATGTTTATGCAGGAATTAATGACTTTACTTATTTTAAAAGGGAAAAAAATTATGAAGAACTTGTTGTAAAAGAAAATTTCAATATGCCAGATTTTATTAACCAAATTGAACATATGAAAAAATCAATAGAGAAAAATGGAAATAAACTTATATTTGCAACAGTACCTACCATGAATGTTGAAAAATGGAATAACACTAGAAAATCACAAGGAAAAACAACTTATTTAAAATTGGAATCCAAATACCATGAAATGCAAAATATCATCAATGCAAACATTCAAGAATTAAATCGAAATATAATAAGAATAAATTCTACTTCAAATTACTCTACTCCATATATCCATACAACTTTAGAAGTTAACGTCCCAATTAAAAGAGCTGGAACCAGGAAACGTTTTTATTATTCAAAATTAGCTGATGGACTCCATCCAACAAATGATCTAAATTCACAAATTCGACAACGATTTCAAAAAGCTATCACATTAAATTCTACATTACAAGACTCGGATGAATCCGACACAGAACCAAAACGTTTTTGGAAATATTAACAAGAGGCCTCATCGCTCACCTGAGCACATCGCCCAGGGGCCACAGCGCTAACCTGAGCACATCTGGCTTGAATTTACCCCCCTCCCTCCAGGCGTTCATCATTTGAACAAACTAGAATCTACACTACCTGAGGATGATTCCATATAAATATCATTAATCTTATCTTCGAAGTACTGAAAAGAAGATTTTAAAAAGGTTTCCCTATATATTCCTATGTAAAACTTGGGTTGGCCATTTTGGCCCACCCTAGCCCCGAGGGTCATGATTTGAACAAACTTGAATCTACACTACCTGAGGATGATTCCACATGAGTTTAATCTTTCCTGGCCCAGTGGTTCTGGAGAAGAAGATATTTAAAGATTTTTCTTATATATTCCTATGTAAAAGTAGGGTCAGCCATTTTGGCCCCACTCATGCCGGGGGTAATGATTTGAATCTTGAATCAACACTACTTGAAGATGATTCCACATGAATTTCGTCTTTCGTGGTCCAGAAGTTCTGGAGAAAAAGATTTTTTAAGATTTTTCCTATATATTCATATGTAAAACTTGGGTCGGTCATTTTTGCCCCACCTTTGCCACGGGGTCATGATTTTAACAAATTTAAATCTGCTCTTTCTGAGGATGATTCCATATGAGTTTCATCTCTTCTGGGCCAGTGGTTCCAGAGAAGAAAGTTTTTAAAGATTTTTTGTATATATTCCTATGTAAAACTTGGGTCGGCCATTTTGGCCCCATCCTTTCCCCAGGGGTCATGATTTGAACAAACTTGAATCCACACTACCTGAGGATGCTTCCACATGAGTTTCATTTTTCCTGGCTAAGCTGTGCTGGAGAAAAAGATTTTTTAAGAAGGCCATTAATTTTTAACAAATTCATCATTACCTCCCCATGGATGAGCTAAATAGATCTGATTTAACCAGTATCATTTGCACACATATCATCTGTTTAAATATTAATTATAGTGATATACACATTGTTTTTACTCTGGTTCTTCTTCTTATTCTTATTATTTAATAATATGTTTTTCTTCCCGAGTACTTCATCTTGTAAACTTCTATAATTTAAGTTAATCCTTATGATATTTGTGCATGTGTGCAATGTGTAGAAAAGTTGACTGGATCGTTTAAGGACCAATAATTACTTGATTGAATTTTTTTTATGAAGCTTACAAGGAATAATATATCCAAATGAGTTTTAGAGTATTTATAATTAATATTTATAGTTTTTTTACATAAGTGTAAAAAGGGACATAACTTTTGAAAAGTGTTGATGTGTTTTTTTTAATTTTTTTTTTTCTTTTTTTACAGTTATTATGGATGACATAAAAAAATCACTAAACTTCCTTGAGAGCATTGAACTGCAAATTCTTGGGGGGCTACATAAAATTGAACATGACAATAAGAAAGAAGGCATTCTAGATATAGAAAGAGTTAGTAGGAAATGTAAAGCTACTTCAAAAATGATCAATTTTAAGGTGGATTTAGTAGAAAAGGAAATAAAAAATCTGAGAGAAGAAAACAAAAAACTAAGAGAGGAAAACAAAAATAAAAGAGATTTAGAAAAACAACTCAGAGAAATTAAAATCGAAAAAATGAAAATTGAAAAGGAACTTTCAGAAATCAAAGATTCAAAATCAAAAATTGAAGATCAGCTAAATAGTTCTCAGCAAATCTTAAATTCTCTTTTTCCAGATAATGTTCATGATGAAGACTCTCAAAGTGAATCGGCTGTACATTCTGACGATGGACAATCTCAAGACCTCTTTGTCTGTACAAAAACAAAGAAAAGCAAAAACGATTCACTTTGAGAGACTTCATCAATACTTTATATATAAACAATGTACATTCAATATTAGAAATTTATTTGTTTACTCATGTGTCTCAAGAGAGCTGGGGTAAACATGTTTAAAATTATCCTTAAAAATTTTTATCAAATTCCTTATAAGATAAGACTGTCTTGTAACTTTCGTATCTAAAGAAAATTCTTTTATGTAATTAAAATACTATGAACAATTAAGTATATCACAAAAAGACATTCAGAAAAAAAAAACATTACCGGTAATTTAATTAAGACAAAATACTACACACATAAGCATTGTCTACTGTATTTTTTCTTCTTTTCAAGTTTTAATTAATCTCAGTTTCAAATTAACATATAATTTTCAAGGTTAATATAATAATTTTTTAGCACTTCATTATTTTTATAAATTTGAAAATACTATTTTAGAAAACTATTATTAAAGGACTTTCAAACATTTCAAAATTACTAATTAAGGGACATTATCCCTCTGCTCCACATTTCACAATTTTTTTTTATATTCAAAACATCCATTTTCAGGAACAACTATAACATTAAATTGAAATAGAATACAGTTTGAAGCATGAAGTGTTGCTTACTTTTTCAGAAATGAATATTATGTCAAATCATGATGTGAAGAAAATTTGATATGATCATTAGAAAGATCAATTATTTTTAATCTCAAAATTAAATTAGAAATATGAGGTATGTATAAAAATAATATTTACTCTCATACCTATCTAATTCCCATTAGAAAACATACAGAAGTGATGCTTTTTAAATCAAAATATCAAATTGTTTTCTGTGCATGTAAAATAGAATGCATCCATAAACGAGATTTATCATTCCATTGCACTTGATATTCTTTTTTATTAAAATATTAATTAAATGTTTATAATATATATGAAATATAATATTTCTGTACAATTAAAAGACTTACATGTTTATAGATAGATTTTTTTTCAATTTACACCTTTAAAAGAAACTGAGTATAAATGTTTTAGTTAAACTATTAAAAATAAATAATAATTTTACTAACAATAGGACTAGAAATCAACCTCTGAACAATGGGGTAGGTTTGCTTGAGTTAACTATAAAATGGTCCTTATGAATTTATGATAGTGATTTCAAAACTGTGGCATGGAATGTCACTGAATTTCATGACAAAATGTCTGCAGAAAATTATCTTTCTTATCTGTAGAGTTATCTCTCTTATCAGAGTATCAATGAACCTTAAAACTTGCTTATCAATGAGTAAAAGTGTATGACATGTGTTCTTGACTTCAACACAATTATGTGTAATGCATCTGCCAGGTATTATTTGGATTGATCATTATACATTACAACTATCATGCCTATATAGGGAGAATATAAAAATTATCAAAAAAAAAAAACTTCTTCAAGCATCTTTCTTTATAAACTTCTTAAAACTCAACAAGTTTAATTCTAAATTAGATCATTTTCCATTCAATCATCATGAAATATTTTACTCATATTTAAAACATTTAGGCCAATGTCCTAAATATTTTTTTGAAACAAATTTTATTTTTAGTAAATCAGCCTTCCTAACTTTATAGATATTTACCAAGTCTTTGTCACTTAATTGTGATAAATTAAATTAAATATAATAATTTGATTACAATAATTCATAAAAGTGAATACCTTTCTCCACAAAGAAAGAGAGACATTATTTAAAGTTATCAAAAATTTTCTATGACCTTTTTGAAATACATAATTAATGCACATTATTTATTGAATAATCGAATGTTTCGATGGCTCCAGCTTTAAATTGCAAATATTTACATTGATAGAACTGTAGTTTAATTATATTTAATTTAACATTATATATATTATATATATTTACTTAACATAAGAAATCATAGATATTCAAATAACATAAGAAATCATAGATATATTTAAAAGAAAAATCCATGTGTCTCAATAGAGCTGGGATTTTTTTCTAATTAAAATTTAAATTATTTTATTTATATGTTGTTGTTGTAAAAATATCATGTACTTTATATTTATTTTTGTATTTAAATGATTTGAAATGTTCAATAGACAGTATAAATTAAATTTAAGGTTTATTACTAAGCATTAATTCCTGTACAATTGTTTACATCATTGATCATGTACATTGATTATATACAAGTAGTCTAGAATATTTGTGCATCATGTGCATCATATCACAGGCTTTTATCCATTGTATAAAAAAAAATCCATGTGTCTCAATAGAGCTGGGATTTTTTTCTCTAATCATAATTTTGAATTATATTTCTTAAAAATTTTTTTATTGTATTTAATTTTCAATTTTGTATTTAAATAGTTTGAAATGTTCAATTGTATTTAAACTAAATTTAAGGTTTATTACTAAACATTAATTCCTGTACGATTGTTTACATAATGTACATTGATTATATAGTCTACAATATTTGTGCATGTTAACACAACATATATATCTTAAACATTTATCCATTGTATGAAAAAAATCCATGTGTCTCAATAGAGCTGGGATTTTTTCTACATGAATAAACTAAATTTAATGCACAATTTACATTTGACAAACAGAAAAAAAGGAACAACAACAACCAAAGACAAAAAACAAAAAAAAAAAAAAAAAGA
>PRKT01000018.1:2025-24659 GCA_003671525.1 Saccostrea glomerata | reverse complement strand
CCCCCCCCCCCACCCCCCCCCACCCCCCCGCTTTCATTTCATCTGTTTATTTCAATTTTTTTTATATTACGACAGGTGTAGGACATTGTCGGACATTTCTCTCAGAATACGTTTTCCCGGAGGTATTTTTGTTTCAAAAACATCCCCACACGATTCTTAAAAATTAAAAATTTAAAATGTTTTGCATTAAATCGTACCTTAAATTTTAAAAAAAACAAACAAAGTCGGCAACAGCTGAATAGAGAAAAAAACCTAAGCAATCAAATTTAAATTTATTTTTTTGGAAAACAAATTATATAATGCATCCCCTAAATAATTATTTTAAAATGATAAATACCTGTACGTCCACCTCACTCGGAATTTCAGTTGTGAATGCTTAAAATGGGATACTAAATCAACTTTCTGTAAAAATCATCTGATTTGTTGAGAGATATGTACCCAAATATGGTGAGGTCAATAAAAAGGTCATGTCACAAGTCATTAGAATACTCGTTTCATACTGTATCAGAGATACAGGGCGGGGCCCAGCTCGAGCTATCGCTCTCGCCTCAAGCCCCGCCCTGTATCTCTGATACAGTAGGAAACTCGTACTCTAAATATTACTTAAAATATGAAATAAAACAACTTGTTTGGATGAATTTTTATTTTTCTACTGATAGAAATTGATATTTATCTTTGAGTAAACATTTACTCAATTAATACTAATGATACTTCACTATTGTGTTAACTGTAACATTAATTAAAAACTTTCAGTAGGTACAAATAATTTTGACATACATGTATTGACAATATTGTCATCTTAGAGCTTGACCTGCTTTTAAAAACATTTAACCGTACCAGGTCATAACTAAAGTGACCATACTTCTCATGTGCATTCATTGTGACAAAACCCAATTTTTTTCCTTTACTTTTTAACCTTGACCTTAATGTTTGATCAACTCATCAAGTGCCGCGCCACAGCTTGAATAGCCCGTCTTAATAGCGTACAATTTTTCTTCAACACGAAAATCAATCTTGATTCTAAGATAGACCTGTTAACTATAGCTAACGTTCGCAAGCACTCGCCAAAATATTACTTTGGAAAATAGATACCATGCGCATAAGGAATTTTGGCGAGCACTCGCGAACGTTCGCTCTGCTGAACAGACCTCTTTAATACTACTTGAAGATAATTAAAATATTTACTCACCTTTATTGCAGACATCATAATAAAAATCCATTTATAAAATATACTATGAATTCACACAGCACAGACAGTATTAATAAAAAAAATCCAGGTTATAGGCTAAACAAATCCCAGAATATACACACCACGTGCTAAAAATCAGTCCTTAGGTGTAGATAAAACTAGAATCAAAATAGTACGGAATCGTATTATTGCCGCAGCATATAGGATGCGTTCAGATTACTAACAGTGGATGACAAAAATTAGCTTTGGTAGAAGCCAAGGGTACCAAAGTTTGCCGAAAAAAATAACCATAGGTAGAATTTTCTGCATACGAAATTGAGCTCTGTTAGTGATGGTAAATTTTTTATGACGTCAAGAAATGAGGGTACTAAGTCCTACTAAACAGAGAACCCGAAATATTTCTAGGTTTACTGGGCTAATAAATTTAATGCATAATTGAGTTCATTTTTACTCTATAAATGATTTTCTATGTATAAAATTAATAAAAAGATTATTTTATGAAACTTTACCCTCGAAAAAAAAGTTGAAAAGCGGTACTACGAATCACCGGAATGCCTAGTCCGAAAAATCTGACGTTTTTCTGGTTTTTTTTTTTTTTTTACGATTTTGATATTTTCCTGGCATATTAAATATAAAAATCGTAAAAAAGCCAGAAAAACGTAAGATTTTTCGGGCTATGGAATGCCCTATAATCACAGAAATGCCCAAAGAAATCACCAAAATACCACCAAAAAGCCCCCATATATTGTTGAGAATAAACAATATTTATGAAATTACCTGGTCTAAAGCCTAGACACCAAGTAAAACTTTAATAATTTTAGCGTTTTTTTTTTTAATTTGAAGATATGTGTATGTGTAAGAAACTCTCATTGATTAAAGACACGTGCCAAAATAGTTTATTTTTAATTTTCCTCATTTTTCATTTAAATATATTCCTAACAATTCTTTCATTTAAAATTTTTGTTTGTATTAATATTATTGACGTATTTTCTTGATTTCTAAAAAAGGAGGACACATGTGTAATTTTACTAGAAAATTTTTTTACTAGAAAAAATATGTTAAGAACTAAATGTATATACATGTATATTATTTACATGCATAATCAAATGGGCATTTCAGTGATTTTGTTGAGCATTTTTGTGATTTGTACATAAGGGTATTTCGGTGATTACGGGGCATTACGGTGATTCGAGTTACCCGTTGAAAAGTACATGTAACAAATCTTTGTAGGCCTGCTGTTTTTACAACACCTATATACATAAAGTTTTTATATATATACATGTATATAGAAGCGGAACGTCTTCTTTAAATGTGGTTTTTCTTGAATGAAAATGTCACAATATTTATTAAAAAAAAATTATGTGCATGTATTTAATGTAGAATCTAAATTTTATTTATTTTCATTTTTTCTTACATTTGACAATCTGGAACACAAGTTGAAGAAAAATTGTTATGGAGAAGAACTTTACTGCACTAAAAAGTATTTCTGAAGGCATTTTTTTGCTGCAAAATGATGCACGAAGAAAAAAAATAATTTTGGTTTAACATTTTCTATGAAATCTGTCACTGTTAACAATGGTATACATCAATGTAACAAATACATATGTAGTACATCAATGGTTCCATTGTTAACATCGGTAAATTTTAAAACTTTAAAATTGGAAATTCCAAATTTAATCTTGGCTTATCTAACTTAAATCGTGGCTTTTCCGACTTTAAAATTGGTAATTTTAACTTTAATCTTGGCTTTTTCCAACTTTAAAGTTATTTATTCCAACTCTAAAATTGGAAATTCCAAATTTAATCTTGGCTTATCCAATTTAATTTTTGCTTTTCCAACTTTAAAGTTGGTGATTCCAACTTTAATCCTGGCTTTTCTAACTTCAAAGTTGGTAATTCCAACTTTAATTATAGATCTAGCTCCCCTGTTTTTTTATGCGACCAAATTTTTTCGGGTCGCATATTATTTTTTTCCTGTCTATTTGTCTGTCTGTCTGTTGTCAACTTTAACCTTTGCCAAAACTTTTAAACCGTAAGAGATAAAGACTACATATTTGTTATGCATACTCCTCTAATAAAGTACTTTCAAATGACATCAAGGTCAATGACTTTGTGACATTGACTGTGACCTATATGCTTAAAATAACTTTTTCAACTGTTTGTCATAACTTTTGAACTATAAGAGATAGAGACGTCATATTTGGTATGCATACTCCACAAATAAAGTTTTTCAAATGACACCAAGGTCAATGACCTTGTGATCTTGACTTTGACCTATATGATAAAAATATTTTTTTCCACTTTTTACCATAACTTTTGAACCATAGGAGATATAATCTTCATATTTAATATGCATACTCCTCTAAAAAAGTTCTTTCAAATGACATCAAGGTCAATGACCTTGTGACCTTTATTGTGATCTATATGCTAAAAATACCTTTTTAAACTGTTTTTCATATCTTTTGAACTTAAGTGGTAGAAACTGCACATTTGGTATGCATACTCCACTAAGTTCTTTCAAACAACACCAAGGTCAATGACCTTGTGACCTTGACTGTGACCTTTATGCTAAAAATAACTTTTTCCACTTTTTGCCATAACTTTGGAACCATAGGAGATAGGGACTTCATATTTAGTATGCATACCCCACTAGTTAAGTTATTACAAACAACACCAAGGTCAATGACCTTGTGAATTTGAATGTGACTGCATACTAAAAATAGCTTTTTCAAAATTTGTTGACACCGGGTGCATAGTGTTTCACAAAAACATCTGTTTTTTTTTTTTTTGTTTTTTTTTGTTTTTTTTTTTTTAGCTTCCCTTTTTGTTTTAAACCATTATCAATTTTATAAATATAAATGTAATACATTGGAATAGACTGGTTATGAATAAATTTTCTCAAATCTAGATGAGAAGGGGTGTTGCAGAAGAGAGATTCTTTAAGAAAGAGATCGGACCCATAGGGAGTTATTGTATAAAACTTGAATTATGCTAAATAAACTTAACATATATATTTAAATAAATTGGTAAGCACTTTCAATTTATTTTTAACCTGACCTGCCATAACCTTACATGTAACTTCCAACTTTTATTTAGAAATTGGAATATTTATCTTGGTCCTCTAGTATAATTACGAGTTCAGTGTATATTTTTTGTAAATTAAAAATAAATGAACGATCCTATTCTTTGTTAATTTCAATTTCTCAAGTTATATTACATAAATATTGCTTTCTTTGGTTGATTGAACGTGAATTAATGTCGCATCTGTTGCAGGTAAAAAAAAAAATACATAACCCTCGAATAAAATTGAGCAAACCGTTCTCGATAACTCACGTGCAAAACCGGTTAGAAAAAAACATTAATAATGAAAATAGCGGAAAATAAACCTTAGAATAAAAAGGTCTTTCGCTAAAACATCAGAGGTGGGATCATGTGCCATAGAGGATGTGAGCATTCCCTGACGACCAATCATCTTCGGAAAATAACCATATAAAAAACGGCGTTTATTCAAAGTATAAATAATAGAATTACTTTTAGTATAGACTAATATTATTTTAAAAATTCTTTTTAGATGTAATATTTCAAGGAAGAATTCTTAGCAAAATGTGTGAATGGTACCATTTTGTTATAAAAAAACTACTTATCATCGCTGGCATTGAAACCAATCCAGGACCAAGAAAGAAAAGACAATCAATCACCAAGAGACCTTATAATAACAAGAAGAAAATACTAGAACGTTCAAAGACAAATGATAACAAAAATGGAGAAGAAAATACAGTCAAACACAATGTCCAGAAAAGAAAACAAAATGATGCAGATTCTTGCATCTTAGATAAACCAACAAAAAAATTGAAAACTAACCATGAAGAAAAACAAACTGGAAGCATTTTTCGTAACAAAAATGACAAAATTAACGAAGAACAACAAAATGAAAAAAGTGAGAAGAACATACATAAAAGAAATGCTCCATCTAGAAACATTAGCCTAAAGGCATGTGGAAAAAGCAAGCCAAATACAGAAAATCAAAATGATTTGCAAAATACACATGAAGTAAACCCAATAGAAACTCCATCTAGAAACACTCGGAAAAACAAACCCAAAGAAAGCAAAGCAGAAACACCAGCTGAAAACATTGTGCAAGAGACATATAAAAGAAATACAGTAAAAACACAAGCTAAAAATACTTTGCGAAAAAGACTTGAAAGAAACAGAATGACAAATGACAAAAAAGAATTATTAAAGACTATCGATCGTAATAATAAGAGAGAAAAAAGATGCAATCTTTCACTAAAAGAAAAAGAAGAATTAACTCAAAGAGAAACTAGGCTTAGACAGATCAAAAGAAATGCTTTAACTACCGAAACAAAAGGAAATATTAATCTAAGGGAAACAACAAGCAGACGAAAAGCTAGAGAAACACTTCATCTCATGGATAAATACCAGAATAATGCAAATGAAACAATGCGAAGGAGAATAAAAAGAAATAATTTCTCTGTTGAAGAAATAAATAAATTAAATGCAAGAGAATCATTGATTAGAAGAAATGCAAGGGAAAACCTATCACCGTCTGAAAAAAATGAAAAAAATGAAAATGAAACCAAAGGAAGAAGAATCTTAAGACAAAACTTATCACTACAAAAGAAAAATGAAAAGAAAGAAAAGGAAACCAAAGGAAGAAGAATCTTAAGACAAAACTTACCACTACAAAAGAAAAATGAAAAGAATGAAAAGGAAACCAAAGGAAGAAGAATCTTAAGACAAAACTTACCTCTACAAAAGAAAATTGAAAAAACTGATAAAGAAACAAAACGGAGAAAGATCTTAAGGGAAAACATTCCTGTACCAAAAAAAATACAAATTAAGATCAAGCAAAAAAATAAAAAGAAAGAAACAAGGTCAAAAACGATTGAACAAAAAAAATCAATTACATACATTAAACAAAAATTTGAAAAATCAATAAAGGAAGGGCCGTCGTATATTTGTACATCTTGCAATAGACTTTTATACCGAAAATCTGTCAAATGCTTTTTTTTGAAGAACTATAAGCACTGTGCAGATACTGTGCTTAATATATCTCAATCTGGCTCTAAAAGCATTGATGGCAAGGAATACATTTGTCACACATGTGACAAAGCCATACGATCAGGCAGAATTCCTTCACAATCTGTCGGAAACGAACTCCACTTAGAAGATATACCAGAGGATCTGCAAGAACTTTCTCCTCTAGAAGAAAGAATGATATCCAAGAGACTTCCATTCATGCAAATTGTAAATCTACCTCGCGGAGGACAAAAAGGAATTAAGGGCTCTGTTGTCAATGTTCCCTCAAACATATCTACCATAACGTCAATTCTTCCTAGACTACCATCTAACTGTGGACTTGTTCCAGTGAAACTTAAACGAAAGTTAAAATATAAAGGTCATTCAATGTACCAATCTATACGACCAGAAAATGTTTTCAGAGCATTAAAATACCTAAAGAATGCCAACCATAACTATGAAGATATTAAAGTAGATGATGAATGGATCCAACATTGTAAAGATGAAAATGAAGAATTATACAAACAAATATTTGAATGTGTACCACAGTGGGAAAACGATTATCTGTCAGATGAGAGTGACAACAACGAAATCTCAAATCTTGATGCCAAAAACAAAAAAATAGATAGTTCACAGGCACAACATGATAAAGAATATGACAATGTTAATACATCTAAAAAAAATGAGGAACATGAACAAAGCACTGACGAGGACGAAGAAAATGACAGTTTAAGAGGACTTCCATTCAATACCTGTTTACAGCCTCGAAATGACCCAATTCTAGAAAAAAATCAAGACATTTTCAATATTGCACCGGGAGAAGGTCAAATTCCAATTGACATGATATCTGACAAAAACAGTGAAATACTTGCTTTTCCTAGAGAATTTCCATCTGGCAAATTTGGACTTCATTCAAATCGTCCAACCAAAATATACCCTAAAAGATATTTCAATCAAAGATTATTGAACAAAGATAATAGATTTGCTTCTAATATTGAGTACATTTTCTTTGCTCAATATTACACAGAGGTAAAACAAATAAGAGACAACATATCAATTGCATTAAGAAAAGGGTCAAGTAACAAAGAACAGAAAACAGCTGGGAAACTAAAAAATCCAGAGAATATAAAAAAAATTTTGAATCAAAATGAAGGCTTTTCTTTTCTTCAGTCAGTTAGAGGAAGTTACCCTTACTGGTGCAAAACCCTCCATGATTTATTTGCCATGGTAAGACAGCTCGATATTCCAACCTTTTTTTGCACTTTTAGTGCAGCTGATCTGAGATGGCCTGAAACAATACAAATTGTAGCAGAACAATATGGACACTCTTTTTCGACACAAGATGTTAAAAATATGAGTTGGCAAGAAAGGTGTTTTTGGATAAGAACAAATCCCGTTACAGTTGCACGCCAGTTTGAACATAGAACAAATTTATTTATAAATGATGTCATAAGATCTGAAGCAGCTCCCATTGGGAAAGTACAAGATTTTTTCATCAGAGTAGAATTCCAACAGAGAGGATCTCCACACATACACTGTCTCTTTTGGATAGACAATGCTCCAAAAATCGATAAGAACACAGAAGAAGAAGTCTGTTCATTCATCAATAAGTATATTTCATGTAAATTAGATCATGAAAATGAATATGTCGACTTGCAAAAGCATTGTCATTCCTCAAGCTGCAAGAAAAAAGATGCAACCTGTCGATTCAGTTTTCCACGTCCCCCATCATCTAAGACCTTAATTGCCAAAAAACCAAACTCCAACACCAACAAGATTACAGAGCTTACTAAAAGAAAAGAAGCTAATAAGAGTATTTTAAGTCGAGTATACGCAATACTGCAAACAAATCCAAATTTGACATTCAATGAATTACTAACTAAATCAGAAGTAACAGAAAATTGTTACTTACAAGCACTTAGGGAGACTTCATCCAAAATAACCATCATTCTAGAGAGAAATCCATCAGAATGTTTTATAAATAATTACAATCCAGATTTGTTATCAATATGGAAGGCAAATATGGATATTCAATATGTTACCGATCCGTGGGCCTGTGCAATGTATATACTAAGTTATATAAGCAAAGGAGAAAGAGAGATGGGGCGTCTGCTTAAAGAAGCTTCCAAAGAATCTGAAAACAACGATGATATTAGACACCAACTTAAGAAATTAGGCAACGTATTTTTAACACATCGTGAGGTATCTGCACAAGAAGCTGTTTATCGTGTTCTTTCTATGCCTTTGAAAAAAACATCTAGACAAGTAGTTTTTATCAATACGAGTGTTCCAAATGAAAGAATTCATATCTTAAAGTCTAAAGTTCAGTTGGAACAATTAGATGTGGACAGCGATGACGTGTTCCAGAAAGGTCTTTTAGAAAGATATGCTGCAAGACCACTTAGTCTCGAAAATATGACTCTTTCTGACTTTGGATCAATGTATCAAACTAAATATACACCAGCAAACAATGAAGAAGACATATCAGAGGAAAATGAAGAACAATCAGAAAAACAATCAAAAACAATAACACTACTTAATGCAATGGGAACAATGAGAAAAAGAAAAAAGAGAGCAATAATTAGGTATCCAAGATTTTCAAAACAAAAGCACCCAGAAAAATTTTTTCATAGTGTATTAATGTTGTATGTTCCTTGGCGAAACGAAGAAGATGACCTGCTCAAGCCATATAGAAGCTATGAAGATCATTTTACACAAAAGCAAGATGAAATTATTCGAAACATAGAATTATTTGAAAAGGAAAGTGGACTACTGGATTCTGCATTACAAATTTTACGTAGTGAAGATTTACGACCCAGCGAATGGGATAGATTAGCATCGACAACAGAGCAAGAACAGTCAGATTGTAAAGAAGAGGGAACAGAATTTGATGATTTGGCATTTAATGCATTGTATGAAACGTCTGAAATTTTAAATAAACCTCCGGAATTAGAGTGCGAATCAGAATTTATTTATAAAGTAGAAAAACAAGAAAGTGTCCTTAATTTTGATGAATACAGTAAAATTTTACAGTCTCTGAATGCTGAGCAAAGACAAATATTTGAAGTCATTTTAAAATGGTGTAGAAATCTTAGAAAATCACCAAAAACAAGAGAAATTCCAAAACCTTTCCACCTTTTTGTTACCGGAGGAGCTGGGACAGGAAAAAGTCATTTAATTAATGCAATTGTAAACATGGCAAAAAGAGAATTACAAACGCTCTGTGACGACAATCCAGAAGGAACAACAGTTTTACTTATGGCTCCGACAGGTTGTGCAGCAAAAAATATAAAGGGAAACACCATACACAGTGCTCTCAGTATCCCTGTCAGTAACAGAAAGAATTCAGTTCTTCTTCCCCTTTCAGCCAATAAGCTTGCTACAATGCGCTTTTTTTTACAACATTTGAAAATAATCATTATTGACGAAATTTCGATGGTTGGCTATTCATTGTTAAATGACATTCACCTCCGTCTTCAAGACATAATGGGAACAGATTCTACAACGTATTTTGGAGGAGTAAGTGTTCTGGCTGTGGGAGACTTTTATCAACTTCAGCCAGTGGGCTGTAAACATATTTTTGCTTCACCGTCAAATGCGTTTAGCAAACTTTCCTTACATCTTTGGAAAGATTTATTTAAATTTGGAGAAATTACTGAGATCATGAGACAAAAATCAGATATTTCCTTTGCAAACATCTTAAATCGAATTAGATTAGGTAACATCAAAGATGATGATTTGAATGAATTACAAAAACATGTCCTTTCTCCAGATGTCGATTATTATCCTAGAGATGCACTTCATGTTTTCCCTCTTAACAGACAGGTAGATGAACATAATTTATCTATGCTACAAAATCTTAACCAACCAATCCATTTCTTACACGCAAAAGGCCCACAAAAGGATGTTACAACGGGTAGAATTAATGTGACTGAAAGCAATGAACACGAGCAGGGTAAATTACAGGATTTGTTTGCAGTTGCAACTGGTGCAAGGGTCATGCTCATACGTAATGTTGATCTGTCTGACAGCCTAGTAAATGGTGTAATGGGTACAGTTACAGGATTTATCAAAGACACAAAAATAGATGAAGTGAAATTCATATTGGTGAAATTCGATGATCCTCTGGTTGGAAAACAAAGACGCAAAAAATTCAAAATGTCTTTTGGAGATTCAACTCCAATTGAAAGAGAACAAACGATATTTACAACAGGGAAGCATAACAATGTTGAACATTTAAAAACTCAATTTCCCCTGAATCTATCATTTGCTTGCACCATCCACAAGACACAGGGAATGACTACAGACAAAATAGTAATCTCTTTCGACGGGCCTTATAGACCAGGCCAAGCATATGTAGCACTGAGTAGATGCAAAGAAATTAATGGACTGTATCTCACCACTTTTGATAAAAATAAGATAAAAACAAGTCCATTTGTACAAATTGAAATGAAAAGACTGAGAGATCAAATGTCATACTACAGAGACGCAACAATGAGAGACTTTGATGACCTCAACTTCCTCAAAATTTCTCACGTCAATATCAAATCATTAAAATGCCATTTACAAGACCTAAAAAATGATCTTAATCTATTATCTTCACATGTCATTTGCATTTCAGAATCATGGCTATCAAAAGAAGACAAGGATGAAGTACTAGATATACCAGACTTTCACTTGTTTAGAACAGACAGAGGGGACAGTTATAGAAATCATGAATGCTCCGATGAAGTATGCAAAAAATGTAACCATAAAGGTGGGGTCTTAATGTACATAAAGGAAACATTGAAAACAGAAAGAGTATTGCTTTCACACAATGATTCTGTAGAAATGATTGCTGTCAGAGTCTTAAACAATAATATCCCATTGCTCACAATCATTTCCGTTTATAGACCAAATCATGTTACAATGAAATCTTTAATAAATGCTTTGCAAGTACCTTTTGATGAATGCCAAAGAAAAGGAGAGATGTGTTTACTTATTGGAGATTTCAATATCGATTTTTTGCAGAATCAAAATTCTACTGTAAGCAGATTCTGTTATAAAAGACAATTTCGACAACTTATTTCTGAGGCAACCCATGTTTCTGGGTCTCTCTTAGACCATATTTATGTAAACACTGAAATCAAACATCCTTATGCAGGAGTAATTCCAATATACTACTCAGACCATGACGCAATTTATTGTTGTATTCCAAAGAAAGAAAGTTCTGTTCCACCACAGGGGAAAATATGCATTATAAATAATGAACAAAACCGTTTTAGTAAAATCATAAAACCAGCAGATACAACAACCACAACCAATTTAACCAAAAAATCAAACGAAAATGGAAAGGTAAAAGCAAAACAGTCTCAAAGGAAGGAAAACGTTTCTATTATAAACAAACAAATTGAAGAAGACATCGTTTTCATTGGTGGAGATTACAATCCTCTCTTAGTACAACAACTGAATAACATTTCTCATGAAAAAAAAGAAGAAATAGCAAGCAAAATGAATATTCCTTTAAGATCAGATGATGTTACCAACCCAGCTCTATATGATCGCAGATATATCAAAATAATTGAAAAATTACAATCTGTAACTCCAAACGTGACCATAGATGCAACAGAGCCAGATGGAAATTGTTTTTTTCGAGCGATTGCCAAGGAAATATTAGGAGCAGAAGACTATCATAAAAATATAAGGAAACTGATTTGCGACTTCCTTCAAAATCATCGATTATTATTTGAAACTTGGATGGAGAATGGAGCGGATGACTTTGACCGACATTTAAACCTGATGCGGAAGAATAGAACTTGGGCCACTCAACTTGAAATTTTAGCGACGTCTACACTATTCAATTGCGATATTTATACTTTCACAAACAGGTACATCGAAAATCAACATCGTGGCTGGAAATGGGTGAAGTTTCCTCCTCAAGAAAGCAATAACATTGACCAAACTTATTATCTGGATGGAAATATTTACTTACACCATACCAATGGTAATCATTATGACAGGATATTGTCCATCTTGTCATGAAAATGTCATTACTTGTTCCTGCAAAATAAGTTGTAGAATCTGTTCCAAGAACACATTTTTAAAGATATTAATATATCCACGTGTCTCTACAGAGCTGGGATATATATCATTTCTTATGTATATTTTTATATTATGTATATATACCATGTTTATACAAAGAGTAATAAAGGATTTTTTTCTTCATGTACATATATTTTATGCCTAAAATTGAAACAGATGCAATCACCTGCATGTATATTTAAATATCCTAATTTTAAACTTGATAAATGTACTTGAATTATAAAAACATCATTTTCTTTATCTGTATGTATTTTTTGGTGTTCATATTATCTGGATGGAAATTTATCCACGTATCTCTACAGGGCTGGAATGTATATATATTATATCTCTTGTGTATGATTTGTATTATGTATATCTGTATGTATTTGTTGGTGTTCATATTATCTGAATGGAAGTTTAGCCACTTGTCTCTACAGAGCTGGAATGTATATAGTTTTTCTCTTGTAAATGATTTTTATTATGTATATCTGTATGTATTTGTTGTGGTTCATATTATCTGGATGGAAATTTATCCACGTGTCCTTACAGAGCTGGAATGTATATTTTATTTCTCTCGTATCTAATTTGCATTATGTATATCTGTATGTATTTGTTGGTGTTCATATTATCTGGATGGAAATTTATCCACGTGTCCTTACAGAGCTGGAATGTTTATATTATTTCTCTTGTTTCTAATTTGCATTATATATATCTTTATGTCTTTGTTGGTGTCTATATTATCTGGATGGAAGTTAAGCCACTTGTCGCTACAGGGCTGGAATGTATATATTATTTCTCTTGTATCTGATTTGCATTATGTATATCTGTATGTCTTTGTTGGTGTCTATATTATCAGGATGGAAGTTTAGCCACTTGTCTATACATAGCTGTAATGTATATATTATTTCTCTTGTATCTGATTTGCATTATGTATATCTGTATGTCTTTGTTGGTGTTCATATTATCTGGATGGAAAAGTATCCACGTGTCTCTACAGAGCTGAAATGTATATAGTTTTTCTCTTGTAAATGATTTTTATTATGTATATCTGTATGTATTTGTTGTGGTTCATATAATCTAGATGGGAATTTATCCACGTGACTCTTCAGAGCTGGAATGTATATTTTATTTTTCTTGTATCGAATTTGCATTATGTATATCTGTATGTATTTGTTGGTGTTTATATTATCTGGATGGAAGTTAAGCCACTTGTCTCTACAGAGCTGGAATGTATATATTATTTCCCTTGTGTATGATTTGTATTATGTATATCTGTATGTATTTGTTGGTGTGCATGTTATCTGGATGAAAATTTATCCACGTATAATTACAGCGCTGGAATGTATATATAATTTCTTTTGTATTTAATTTGCATTATGTATATCTGTATGTATTTGTTGGTGTTCATATTATCTGAATGGAAGTTTAGCCACTTGTCTCTACATAGCTGGAATGTATATATTATTTCTCTTGTATCTAATTTGCATTATGTATATCTGTATGTCTTTGCTGGTGTTCATATTATCTGAATGGAAGTTTACCCACTTGTCTCTACATAGCTGGAATGTATATATTATTTCTCTTGTATCTAATTTGCATTATGTATATCTGTATGTCTTTGTTGGTGTTCATATTATCTGGATGGTAGTTTATCCAAGTGTCTGTACAGAACTGAAATGTATACGGTTTTTTTCTTGTAAATTATTTGTTTTATGTATATCTGTATCTATTTATTGGTATCCATATTATCTGGGTGGAAATATATCCACGTGTCTCTACAGAGCTGGGATATATATTTTATTTCTCATGTATATTATTTGCATTATATATATTTGTATGTATTTGTTGGTGTTCATATTATCTGGGTGGAAATATATCCACGTGTCTCTACAGAGCTGGGATATATATTTTATTTCTCATGTATATTATTTGCATTATGTATATTTGTATGTATTTGTTGGTGTTCATATTATCTGGGTGGAAATATATCCACGTGTCTCTACAGAGCTGGGATATATATTTTATTTCTCATGTATATTATTTGCATTATGTATATCTGTTTTTATTTGTTGGCATTCATATTTTCTGGATGTAAATATATCCAGGTGTCTCTACAAAGCAGGAATGTATATATTTTTCTCATGTATCTGATTTGCATTATATATATCTTTATGTATTTGTTGGTGTTTATATTATCTGGATGGAAGTTAAGCCACTTGTCTCTACAGAGCTGAAATGTATATAGTTTTTCTCTTGTAAATGATTTTTATTATGTATATCTGTATGTCTTTGTTGGTGTCTATATTATCTGGATGGAAGTTAAGCCACTTGTCGCTACATGGCTGGAATGTATATATTGTTTCTCTTGTATCTGATTTGCATTATGTATATCTGTATGTCTTTGTTGGTGTCTATATTATCTGGATGGAAGTTTAGCCACTTGTCTCTACATAGCTGGAATGTATATATTATTTCTCTTATATCTGATTTGCATTATGTATATCTGTATGTCTTTGTTGGTATTCATATTATCTGGATGGAAAAGTATCCACGTGTCTCTACAGAGCTGAAATGTATATAGTTTTTCTCTTATAAATGATTTTTATTATGTATATCTGTATGTATTTGTTGTGGTTCATATTATCTAGATGGGAATTTATCCACGTGATTCTTCAGAGCTGGAATGTATATTTTATTTTTCTTGTATCTAATTTGCATTATGTATATCTGTATGTATTTGTTGGTGTTTATATTATCTGGATGGAAGTTAAGCCACTTGTCTCTACAGAGCTGGAATGTTTATATTATTTCCCTTGTGTATGATTTGTATTATGTATATCTGTATGTATTTGTTGGTGTTCATATTATCTGAATGGAAGTTTAGCCACTTGTCTCTACATAGCTGGAATGTATATATTATTTCTCTTGTATGTAATTTGCATTATGTATATCTGTATGTCTTTGTTGGTGTTCATATTATCTGAATGGAAGTTTAGCCACTTGTCTCTACATAGCTGGAATGTATATATTATTTCTCTTGTATCTAATTTGCATTATGTGTACCTGTATGTATTTGTTGGTGTTCATATTATCTGAATGGAAGTTTAGCCACTTGTTTCTACATAGCTGGAATGTATATATTATTTCTCTTGTATGTAATTTGCATTATGTATATCTGTATGTCTTTGTTGGTGTTCATATTATCTGGATGGTAGTTTATCCAAGTGTCTGTACAGAACTGAAATGTATATAGTTTTTTTCTTGTAAATAATTTGTTTTATGTATATCTGTATCTATTTATTGGTATTCATATTATCTGGGTGGAAATATATCCACGTGTCTCTACAGAGCTGGGATATATATTTTATTTCTCATGTATATTGCATTATATATATTTGTATGTATTTGTTGGTGTTCATATTATCTGAATGGAAGTTTAGCCACGTTTTCTCTAGAAAGTTTGAATGTATATATTATTTCTCTTGTATATAATTTGCATTATGTATATCTGTTTTTATTTGTTGGCAATCATATTTTCTGGATGTAAATATATCCATGTGTCTTTACAAAGCAGGAATGTATATATTTTTCTCATGTATCTGATTTGCATTATATATATCTTTATGTATTTGTTAGTGTTTATATTATCTGGAGGGAAGTTAAGCCACTTGTCTCTACAGAGCTGGAATGTATATAGTTTTTCTCTTGTATATGATTTGTTTTATGTATATCTGTATCTATTCATTGGTGTTCATATTATCTACAAAGCTGAAATGTATATATTATTTTTCTTGCACATGATTTCAATTATGTATATATGTATGTATTTGTTGGTGTTCATATTATCTGGATGAAAATTTATCCACGTATCTCTACAGCGCTGGAATGTATATATTATTTCTCTTGTATTTAATTTGCATTATGTATATCTGTATGTCTTTGTTGGTGTTCATATTATCTGAATGGAAGTTTAGCCACTTGTCTCTACAGAGCTGGAAT
The DNA here is from genome assembly GCA_003671525.1 of Saccostrea glomerata. Lineage (NCBI taxonomy): Eukaryota > Metazoa > Mollusca > Bivalvia > Ostreida > Ostreidae > Saccostrea > Saccostrea glomerata. The sequence goes on along the minus strand of PRKT01000018.1, from coordinate 8,371 downwards.
GTATATATTATTTCTCTTGTATCTAATTTGCATTACGTATATCTGTATGTCTTTGTTGGTGTTCATATTATCTGGATGGAAAATTATCCACGTGTCTCTACAGAGCTGGAATGTATATTTTATTTCTCCTGTATCTGATTTGCATTATATATATATCTGTATGTATTTGTCGGTGTATATATTATCGGGATGGTAGTTTATCCAAGTGTCTGTACAGAACTGAAATGTATATAGTTTTTCTTTTGTAAATTATTTGTTTTATGTATATATGTATCTATTTATTGGTATTCATATTATCTGGGTGGAAATATATCCACGTGTCTCTACAGAGCTGGGATATATATTTTATTTCGCATGTATATTATTTGTTTTATGTATATCTGTTTGTATTTGTTGTCAATCATATTATCTGGATGGAAATATATCAACGTGTCTCTACAGAGCTGGGATATATATTTTATTTCTCAGGTATATTATTTGCATTATGTATATCTGTATGTATCTGTTGATGTTCATATTATCTGAATGGAAGTTTAGCCACTTGTCTCTAGAGAGCTGGAATGTATATATTATTTCTCTTGTATATAATTTGCATTATGTATACCTGTATGTATTTGTTGATGTTCATATTATCTGAATGGAAGTTTAGCCACTTGTCTCTAGAGAGCTGGAATGTATATATTATTTCTCTTGTATATAATTAGCATTATGTATATCTGTTTGTATTTGTTGGCAATCATATTATCTGGATGGAAAGATATCCACGTGTCTCTACAAAGCAGGAATGTATATATTTTTCTCATGTATTTGATTTGCATTATATATATCTTATGTCTTTGTTGGTGTTTATATTATCTAGATGGAAGTTAAGCCACTTGTCTCTACATAGCTGGAATGTATATAGTTTTTCTCTTGTATATGATTTGTTTTATGTATATCTGTATCTATTCATTGGTGTTTATACTATCTGTTTGAAAATGTATCAAAGTATCTCTATAAAGTTGAAATGTGTATATTATTTCTCTTGCACATGATTTTTATTATGTATATCTATATGTATTTGTTGGTGTACAAATTATCTGGATGAAAATTTAGCCACGTGTCTCTGCAGAGCTGAAATGTATATTTTATTTCTCATGTATTAGATTTGCATTATGTATATCTGTATGTATTTTTTGATGTTCATATTATCTGGATGGAAATTTATCCAAGTATCTCTACAGGGCTGGAATGTATATATATTATTTCTCTTGTGTATGATTTGTATTATGTATATCTGTATGTATTTGTTGGTGTTCATATTATCTGGATGGAAGTTTATCCAAGTGTCTGTACAGAGCTGAAATGTATATAATTTTTCTCTTGTATATGATTTGTTTTATGTATATCTGTATCTATTTATTCGCGTTCATATTATCTGGATGGATATATATCCACGTGTCTCTACAGAGCTGGGATATATATTTTATTTCTCATGTATATTATTTGCATGACATATATCTATATGTATTTGTTGGTGTTCATATTATCTGAATGGAATTTAAGCCACTTGTCTTTACAGAGCTGGAATGTATATATTATTTCTCTTGTATATGATTTGTTTTATGTATATTTGATCTATTTATTGGTGTTCATATTATCTGGATGGAAATATATCCACGTGTCTCTTTAGAGCTGGGGTATATATATATATCATTTCTCATGCTTATTTTACATACCTTTTTTTATACAATGAGTTTAATTTAATTGAAAGTAGTGTGTAATAAGTCAAATTTTCAATTACAGGTAAAGGTAATTTAACTAATTACTTTCCAAAAAGGAATGTAATTCACAATAAGTTTTTAATTAAATTCAATTACACTGATTTTAGATAAATGAAAAATCCTCCAACACCCCGCCCCCACCACCACCACCAACCATCTCAAAAACCTGAATTTAGAAAAATAATTACTCATTTTTTTTGGAGCAAATATTCTGATAGTAGAATTTCTGAAAAAAAAATTAAACATAATAATATTTCCCTTTTCAAGTATATTGCTTGTTAAATATTGTCCTAATTTTATTTTAAATCAACTTAATCTTGGAAATATGAAGAGATAAAATATATATTTGGGTTTTTAATTGATTCATCCATATCAAAATTAGTAGTCCAATAGCTCCTAATCTTCTTGTTTGCAATATTTTCAACTTGTGTTAGACATTATCATCATGTGTTAATCAGTGCCCTGGGTACATATATATTCCTTAATTATTGATATTTTTCACGCATATTGAGCTTGTCTTTTGGTAATTTTACACTCACAAATCTTTGACTGTAAACTGTACTTTGGCACAGTATTAGTCAAATACCAACATTTTTTAAAATATCTTAATATGTTGTTGAAATGAGAAAATCTTCAAATTTAATTTAATTAATGAATTAGATTTTCAAAATCCTTGTAATAAAAAGGTAATTTAATTGAAGGTTTGGGGAAAGTAATTGTAATTAAATTCATTACTTTCCTAATGTAATTGTCTTTCCGACGTAATTGACAAATTCCTTATATTGTAAAGTACTGTCAATTTTTTATCAATCTTTCCGATCTCTCTCTCTCTCTCTCTCTCTCTCTCTCTCTCTCTATATATATATATATATATATATATATATATATATATATGATATATATATATATATATATTTTGAATTCAAATATTTTAGGCCTGAAATTAAAATAGGTACAATCAACTGCATATTTATTAAACAAAATTAAACTTCTCTAAAATGTATACCATAATTATATATTTTTTGTCAAGTTTTGCCAATTTCTTATTAATCCTTCAGATCGAAATATATTTAATTATATCTACGTGTCTCTGCAGAGCTGGGATATATATTTTTTCTCATGTAAATATATGTCTATTGTGTACAAATATTTACACTTTTTATACAATAAGTAATTACACATATTTGATGGTGTTTATATGTTTAAGGCCTGAAATAAAGTACAATCACCTTCCTTTTTATATTATACAACATAAAACCTCTCTTAAAATTATACTTTATTTATATCTTTTGTAACAGGGATGAGGTTTTGGTATTTTTTTGTAAAAATAAGTTGTAAAATAATCTGCTATAACTATAAAGGAACAGGAATGTGCATGACTATTTACTTTAAAAATTATAATTGTTTTCTTGAATGTAATATGTAATTTAATAAATCAAATTTGCAAAATAATTGTAATTGAATTAATTTTCAAAATCCATGTAATAGAAAGGTAATTTTAATGAAGGTTTTTGGGGAAGTAATTGTAATTAAACTAATTACTTTCCAATGTAATTGACAACATCCCTATTTTTAAAGTATGTACTGCCAATCTCTTATCAATCTTTCCGATCTATATCTATATATATCTACGTGTCTCTACAGAGCTGGGATATATATATATATATATATATATGTATAAATATATTGATGTCAATATATTTCTTTATGAATAAATATTTATACAATGTTTATACAATAAGTAATTACAAATCTAAATATTTATACCATGTTTATAAAATAAGTAATTACACACCTCTGTTGGTGTTCATATGTTTTAGGCCTGAAATTAAAATAGGTACACTCAACTGCATATCTGTATAAAACAAAATTAAAATTTTCCTAAAAATATACCATATTTATATTTTTTTTGTCAATTTCTTATTAATCCTTCAGATAGAAATATATGTATCTACATGTCTATGCAGAGCTGAAATATATATTATTTCTCTTATATATATATATATATATATATTAATAACATGTATATATACCATGTTTATACAATGAGTTTTATGGAATTTATCATGTGACTAACAAGTTTTATTTTCCTATAAAACTAAAAAAAATTATATATTATCTTAAATACATATAAATATATCTATGTGTCTCTACAGAGCTGAGATATATATAAATATATTTTTTTTTTCATGTAAATATATTTCTATTATTTACAAATATTTACACCTTTTTATACAATAAGTAATTACACATATTTGTTGGTGTTCATATGTTTAAGGCCTGAATTAAACTATAATCATCTTCATTTTTCTATTCATATACAACGTAAAACTTCTCTTAAAATTATACTTTATTTATATCTTTTGTAACAGGGAATGGTAATTTGTATTGTAAAAATAAATTGTAAAATATCTTATAAAAATATAAAGGAATAGGAATGTACATATCTATTTCCTTTATAAATTATAATTGTTTTCTTGATTGATTGATTGATTGTATACTGTTTAACGTCCCCCTCCAGAATATTTCACTGATATGGAGACGTCACCATTGCTGGTGAAGGGAGCAAAATTAAACCTATGCTCGGCACTAAGGGCCTTTGAGCAGGGAGGGATCTTTATCGTGCAACACCTGCTGTGACACGGAGCCTCGGTTTATACGGTCTCATCCGAAGGACCGCCCCATTTAGTCGCCTTTTACGACAAGCAAGGGGGTATTGAGGACCTATTCTAATCCGGATCCCCACGGGGTAATTGTTTTCTTGAATGTAATGTTTAAATTAATTAATCACATTTGCAAAGTTATTGTAATTTAATTAATTAATTAACAAAATCCATGTAATAGAAAGGTAATTAAATTGAAGGTGTTGGGGAAGTAATTGTAATTTAACAGAAACTAATTACTTTCCTATATAATTGACAACATCCCTATTTTGTAAAGAATATAATGCCAATCTCTTATCAATCTTTCTGATCTATATATCTATATATATCTACGTGACTCTACAGAGCTGGGATATATATAATTTTTCTCATGTCAATATATTTCTATTATTTAAAGATATTTATATCATACTTATACAATAACTAATTACACATCTCTGTTGGTGTTCATATGTTTTAGGTCTGAAATTAAAATAGGTACAATCAACTGCATATTTGTATAAAACAAAATTAAACTTTTCTTAAAAGAATATGATGATTGAAATATATATATATATATATATCTATATATATCTACATGTCTCTACAAAGCTGGGATATATATTATTTCTTGTGTATATTATGTATATATACCATGTTTATACAATACGTTTAATGAATTTGATCACATTACCAACCAGTTTTACATTCCAAAAAAGAAACCCTTTTTCTTAAATATACATGTATATAAATATATCTACGTGTCTCAACAGAGCTGGGATATATATATATATATTTTTTTCTCATGTAAATATATGTGTATTATTCATAAATATTCATACCATGTTTATACATAAGTAAAAACATGCACATTTTTGTCGGTGTTCATGTGTTTTTGAAATGAAATTAAAAAAGATGCAATAAAAAGCATTTATATGTAGATATCCAAGTTCAATTTAAAGTTTCAGTCATATAATAATACAAAATTTTCAGAAAAAGTATACCATATTACAATTTTAATTTTTCTTTCTTGAAAACTATTGTCAATTGCAGATGTGTTTTTTTAAACTGGTAGACCTTCATTCATAATAAAAAATTGCTTCTTAATTATTTTTTTTCTCGGACTATTAGACAATGCTATCAAACATTACTAAATAAATTTAAACACTAATGAATCATTTCTATATTTTATTTAGTAAAAAAAAAATAAAATTTAAAAGAAAACTTTTTACACATGCACATACTTGCATACAATTAGAAAAAAAAAAATTAAAAACAGTTTCCAGGTTGGCTCATTATTATTTCAATTTTGAGTGGGGTTCAATTCCTCAAAACTGTCATTAATCATTCTAATTATGCAACAATAGAGTATTCCGATTCATTTTAAATATGATTTCATCACAATAAAACTTAAATAAAATAAGGATTATCTAGTAGTCCTCAAAATTTTTTACATGTAAAATAAAAGAAAATGAAGATTCCGAAAATTTAAGAAAAAACGAGTACGTTTACCGTATAAAAATTATGTCAAATAATAATTACATTTTAGGCCAGTAAGCATTCAAATCAATTCCTCCCTCAAATTATTCATATTCATGTTTTATATTTTCTTTATTAATTTGTTTGTTGTGAATACATCTCTCTTTGGAATTTTTCCCTCATATGGAGACAACACCTGAGTTACAGGTTACAGGGATAATTTCATACTCAATTTGATGAATACATGTAAATTACAGGCACGGGGGGGGGGGGGGGGGGGGTTGGATGGGCTGCCCTCCCCCCTTTTTCCCAACATTACCTGTACTATAAGAAAATGTCCATTCAAAAGATGGTTGCCCAACCCATACACTTTTTACCACAGTATATATGTTGCAAGGAAATAACAGAAAAAATTGGAAATGAATCTAATTCTTCCATGAAAAAAAGTGGCCACTACCCCCC
>PRKT01000017.1:3551619-3565910 GCA_003671525.1 Saccostrea glomerata | reverse complement strand
CAACAGTGACGCCAGATTGACGTCCTTACCTGCTGTGATTTGTTGACGAAGTTGTGGCGAAATCGTTTCCACCAGAGGAGGGGACTCTGTAGCAAATCCATAGCGGGTTCTCCGAAGTTCTGTCATTTGGTCCGCTGAGCCAGCTGCTGATGCAGAAATACGGACAAAAGCTGTGTCTAACGTAAAACTGTTTTCTGAGGCCGAGGAACTAGTACTGGTAGTTGCAGACGTTCTTTCTTGGCTAAGTTGACTCTGGGCGTTACTAACGGCATTCGCACTCGCCTGCGGACCAGCTCCTTGTGATATAGAATTAACCTTTGAAGTTAAATTGATGACATTTTGTTGCAAAGACTGTACCGTTGAGGTTAACTTGGAAACTATGTCCACCAGCGCGTAGTTTTGACGGTCGCTGCCATTGTTGTATTGGTCTAGTGCATTGTGAGATCGGTCGCTGTCTCTGTTGAGATGACCTGTTGTATTATGGGATCGCACACTTGTTACATTGTCTGAATAATAAACGAATCAGCACTGATCTGCGTGTATTGGCTGGGAAAGCGATCCCGCGAGAATTTAAAGATTCCTTCAATTGTGCGGAAGTCCAATTTTCCAGTAAATCAGGATTATAACAGTAGGGCACAGATCTAGTACGCTTAGGTCCCATGGCGTCACACGGTCCAGTCACAGAATCAAGATAGAAAAGCACAATTATCCCGATATCAAATAAAATTTAGTCCAAAACAGATCCACAAGCTATTTAAATAACCATGTAACAATACAGAGGTATGTATTGCATAGCGTAAATCAGTAGAATATAGGGAAAAACAAACGAAAATAATAGCTACAAACACAAGCGTCTAGATGCAAATGGAACAATAACAGACTCCCCTTCTAGGCATCAGTGCCCCCGATTACTCTATTCTCATTGGTCAATATCATCTCCCCCATCTGACCAAAATTCTATAATTAGAAATGCTACCTTACAACAGAATTATGCAAATTTTCATATTATATAACAGACTTAATAGTAACAATAGTTAAACAGGGACAAAGTGGGATAAATGAAACTTACGGTGTAAGTAGAATTTTTAGACTTAATTTTGGCATTATTAGCGAGGGTTGAAAGATTGCTAAAATTGAATATCGCTAAAATTTAATTGCTCTTTTGTTGTTATAGCTTCTTTAGTGCGCTTTTTAAAATCGCTAAAATAACATCTCGCTAAAATAAAATACCAATTTTTTAAGGACGAACCGCTAAATTTGTGTCTAGCTAAAATTTCCACTTATACAGTATATGGAAGCATCCTAGGGTAGTGTAAATTCTAAATTTTCAAATCATGACCCCCAGGAGTTGGGCAGGACCACAATAGGAAATCAAAGATTTACATAGAAGTATATAGGAAAAATCTTCTTCTCAAGAACTACCAGGCCTGAAAAGCTGAAACTTATGTGGAAGCATACTTAGGTAGTGTAGATTCTAAGGCCAAAGTTTTTTTTTCTTTTGGTTTATGATTCCAGCGACCTTTTTTTTCCCTATTTATGAAAATTAAAATAATGTGTCTGACTCTTGAAACAGTCTTCTTATACCAGAATTTTCCCCACCAAACGACTGCTTTTATAAGTTACAACACATCTTAATCATAAAACCGTTTTAAGATACCCACACAGTATTAGTTAAGGCGCACAATGGAAAAAGCGGCAACATATTGTAATTAAAACTGTATTCATAAACTGGATGGCAATTATTTTTTGTACATGATTTATATCGGATAATTGTAATTATGGTTAATAAGAACATACTGAGGACGATTAGATTTTATGTTTAGACTTGCATCACGTAATGCAGCAGTCACGTGATTTTAGCACATTTACATGCAGTATAGATGTAACTTATTAAGTTCAGTAGTGCAAGGGCATACCAAAGTAAAAATTCCAAGTATTGTTTATAAATATTTTCAACACGCTTTGTAGTTTCTGAAAAGTGCTGCAATCCTACCTAATTTCTGCAATTTTATTGTTAAAATCATATGCTGTATATACCAAATGCTGTATTTCTTGCTGATCAACAGCATGAAATATTGATATAATTAAATCATTTTTAAGAATTCATCAGGATTGCAGCAATTTTCAAATACCTTAATAGTTCTAGAGATGAATTGTGAAAGCTTACTATGATCCATTGTGTGTATGCCCTTGCACTAGATCGATTTATTAAGACCCCCATGTAACCCTCCGATGTGCTTGCATGCAAATATATGGCAGTGTCTTTTATATACGTAATATACAGAAAATAAATTAATAAAATCGTGAAGAAGACATTGAATCCAAACTAATGGCCTATAAAATATCGATAACTAATGTTTTATTTCATCGTAGAATACAATTTTTGTTGAAAAAATATTTCTTTATCTGCCTCTCACAGCATACAAACTAAGTCAGGTTTTACGAAATGACGTCACATTGACAAGTGGATTGCGATCAGTGACTTGTTCATAACTTTATGTGGGATTTAACTAACGACAAAACAGCATGCTGTAGTAAGTTTTGATATAGTTTGATGATTTCTTACAGGTTAAATTAGCAAATCACCTCATTTTGTGGTATAGGCCCAGTGGGTCTTGAGAAGAAGTCAAAAATGTGAAAAGTTTACAGACAGACAGACAGCTAGACAGATGGATGACGGACAAAATGTGATCAGAAAAGATGACACTTGAACCTTCAGCTCAGGTGAGCTTATAATTAAAAGAATGAAAAATTTGAAAGCTAAACAATACAGTATCAATGATGTGTTGATGTTTTTAGAAGGCATAACACCACAGCTTTATCATTCCAAAGATTGTTTTACCTTTCATCCATGTTAAGATCCCACTTTCCTACTTTAATTGCAGACTTGAAGATAAGATTTCTTATTGCACCAGACTTTGGATTTGGATAATTTTCTAAGTAGCTGTCCAACAAGTTTTTTGATCCAAAACTGTCCAGAGCCTAAAGATTTAAATTATAAAGAAAATAAGATTTTTTCCCATTTATTCCAGGTATCACGAGTTGTAAGATGGAGATGTCCTTTACCTTAAGTAAGTCCACTTCCTGTTGGCTGTGCTGCTGGAGCCCTATATCATATGTGATAACAGCCTTCTCCCACTGACCCTCATGTTCATACATCCTTATTCTGTACAAAACAAGAACAATATAAACTTAGAGGACATAAAAATTGGAGGATATTGTTTTGGTGAATTTCGCAAGCAATCTACAAAATGTGGTCCATAACATTCATATTTTTAAGTTTAACTATACCACCAAATTGATGAATCAAAGAAAACTGTTTCAGTTTATTTACAAAAATGGATCAAGAGACAATCTAGGCTACCTGGATACTGGATCTGGGAGACGGCCTGCCCCACATCCATATACCCCGTCTGGATCCCCGATCTGTCTGTAGGCCTCCAGGAGTAGGTCCTGTACATTGAGGGTCACCTCACCAGACACAGAACCCAGAGAATCCACCTGGGAATCTTGTGTTAAACTCTGACTTATAACCTCACTCAATGAAGAGGATTTCGTTAATGCCTCCTCTTGTTTTATTCTAAAAAAGTTTTGTTTTACTCAGTTATATTGTACATGTACATAATTTTGTAATGAAAGGAGAAGAAATACTAATATACATATTAGAGAATGCAGGTCTAATCCATTATGATGCTTAGTACATCGCAAATACAAATATCTGCATGCATATAACTTTTAAAAAAATCCATATTCAAATGACAAACTCAAACTTTTATCTAAAGCGCTTTTGACCCATGCAGGCTCATCAGTAGATTTGAAATTGTATACAAGTTTCATTATGACATCATTCTCGTGACATTATGTAGGAAATGTTAAACATAATGATTGTGACATAATAATAATCACAATTAAATGAGGCACACAGATAGTTTTACAGTTCATCTGATGAAAGTTTAGCACCTATTATTAATGTACAATAATGGCGACATTTTATATAAATTAAACATAAGAAAATAATTTGATATAAATTTCTTTTAACTGTTCAAATTTGGTTTAAATAGATTTAAAAAACATTGTTCTTTAGTTTAATTTCCTAATTGTTCATTTTCCTCGTCTAAAAAAGGAAATATATAAAAATATCCTTTGCCACAAAAATCAAAGTGTTCACTACATGGCCAGTTTCTTATATGGTCAGAATTTTTTAAAGGTCAGAGCGACCTGCTTTTTGTGCGCGACACACCGTCTACCCAAGAAGTATGAGTTGACAAAGTTTGATAATCCTAGGCCTAATAGTATTTAAGTTATGAGCCGGACAGGAATGGACAGACGGACGGACGGACACGAAGCCTATAACATAATGCGTCCCGTCTTAAGACGGGTGTATAAAAATACAACCCATGAAATTAGTCCCTTATACAGTAGAGGAAAATTGGGAATCAGCTGACTCCAGATCAGGTCATATGATTGGACAGAATGGCCGCTAAAGACAGGGAAAGTGGCAATTTCTTTTGTAATTTGATGACTGCTCACCAAGTTACACAGAGGACTGCTTAATAGAGTTAATATACAAAGGAATTTTCATTGAGAGGATATAAAATGACCGCATAGGGCAAGTGACTGTTGGATAGAAGTGAATGCAATGACAAGTTTGACTGTATTTTTTTAACAAGAGGCCCATGGGCCTTATAGGTCACCTGAGTATCATGTAACAACTTTTCAACAATTGAATTGGTTCGTGTTTTAAACCAAAAGCCATGAAATTCACAATTATCAAAGAGGCACCATTGCTTATAATACACTTAGAATTCTTACTTTGGTTACTTAATACCCAGAGGTAGATCAGAGTAACAAAAAGAAAATGCATTTCCACTATATAACCAGTTGTGAACCCTGGGCCCACATATTTCAAAATTTTGGAAATTTTATCTTAAATTTCATTTCATTTCATGGCTGATTAATACCAAAGAACATATTTCAAAGCTTTAACTTATTTTTTAGACTATGTTACCCCTTCCCTCCCCCCGGAGACCCCTGACCAAAGGGGCATGAAATTAACCATTTTGCTAGATGCAGAACCCCTGATGCTGGGGCCATGAAATTTACAATTTTGGAAGACGCAGTCTTATTCCACCCTAACACCACAACCACAAACCAGGGGCCATGAAATTCACAATTTTGAAAGATGCTCTCTTGCTCATTTTTTCTATATACTATGTAAGTTTATTTAATGCCCAGGAGCAAAGAAGAAGATTTTTAAAGATTTAATGTTTTTTTCACTATACAATTAAGAGCCCCCCCCACCAAACTCCTGACCCAGGGGCCATGAAATTCACAATTTTGGAAGAGGCACTCTTGCTCATTATAACTATATAATAATTTAGTTTATATAATACCCAGGAGCAGAGGAGAAGATTTTTGAAGAATGCATATTCACTATATAATCAATAGAATTAATCTAACACCAGAGCCCCTGACCCAGGGCCATAAAATTCCAAAATTTGGAAGAGAAATTCATGTTTATCATAACAATGTAATTGGTTTGTTTGTTTAATACCCAGGAGCAGGATTTTCAAATAATTAATGTATTTTCACTATTTAATCAATAAAGGCCTGTCCTAACACCAGAGACCCTGACCCGGGGGACATGAAATTCACAGAAGCAGAGGAGAAGATTTTCACAGAAGTAATGCCTTTTTACTATATGATCTATATAGCTCCACCCTAACACCAGAACCCCTGATCAAGGGGCCATGAAATTCACAATTCTGGTAGAGGACTCAGTGCTCATTACAATCATGCCAACAGTTTGACTGCTTGATGTTCAGAAGTAAAGAAGAAGATTTTTAAAAGGTTGCATTAATCTAAGTGGTGTTGGCCCCATCTGTCAGGCCCAGGGGAGCAGGGACCATGAAATTCACAATTTTGTTCCTCTTCACCCATAGATGCTTTATACCAAATTCAGTGGTTCCAGAGAAGCTAAAAATGTTCAAAAGTTTAAGACCAATATCAGATGGATGACAACGGATGAAAAGAGATAGCAATAGGTCACCTCAGTTAACTAAGGTGACCTAAAAAGGATTTAAATAAAATGAGAAATAATTTTGGAATAGTTATTTTAAATTTGAATCAGTATTGCAATTTTTCTCACCTTGCCATATCCAGAGCAGAGGAAACCATAGAGAACTGAGAATATTTGAGTGTACACAAGGATCTGTGTACTGCTTCTTCAAAACTACATTCACTCCTAGAATAAACAAGAGGCCCATGGGCCACATCACTCACCTAAGGAACTTGGGTGATGCAGTTCTTTACCAGATTTCCCCTCTTGCTATACCTATCGTGCCCCCCTCCCCCCTCCCCTTTCATGATTTTAACAATTTAATATCTACACTACCCAAGGTTGCTTTCCATATACGTTTCAGCTTTCCTGGCACAGTGGTTTTTGAGAAGAATATTTTTAAAGATCTGTTCTGTATATTTCTATGCAAAATTTGGATTCCATATTGTGGCCCCATCCTACCCCTGAGGGTCATGATTTTAACAATTTAATATCTACACTACCCAAAGATGCTTCCATATAAGTTTTAGCTTTCCTGGCACAGTGGTTCTTGAGAAGAATATTTTTAAAGATTTGTTCTATATACATGTATTTCTATATAAAACTTGGATTCCCTATTCTCTCCTCCCATAACGTTGAGTTATCTTTCTTAGCACGAGTTATCTGTTCCTTATAGCAGGTATCACAAAACTTCCGGTTTAAGAGAAAATGTTGCGGGTGACTAAAATTAGTCTAAAATGTTCATTTTTTAAGGAATTAAAGTTAAACTAGTGAGTCTGAAGTTCGTCTCTGGAAAAATGTTTGATCTGATACAATGTATTAAATTAGTGACTTGTTCATAACTTTATGTGGGATTTAACTAACGACAAAACAGCATGCTGTAGTAAGTTTTGATATAGTTTGATGATTTCTTACAGGTTAAATTAGCAAATCACCTCATTTTGTGGTATTTTAAAGAATTGTTGTATGACGTATATTTTGTATGATGTCATAGTTAAGTTTTCCCGTAAAAATTAGGCTCCGCCCCCTTTTTGTAACCTTAACTATGCTGCGTAGACTCTCACAAACATTCAAATGACCTGCTCAAATACAGATTGTCAAACTACATGATGGGACACACGTATTTTAAGGCAAAAGTTTGTTGTGAAAGCAATCCATCACTTTCAGAGTTTCCAAAAACTTTTTCATAAATGGAAAGGCTGACCAGAGAATAGGCGATGCTATTAAATTTACCCATATTTGTCCCAGTGCAATGTGTCGATCAGGAAACAGACTTGTTATTGGGAAGAATGAAAACCATCGACAGTAACAGAGCCTGATACTACCATTTCTGTTCTTGAGTCATCTGGCGTGTGATTCGATCATTTTTGTTGACATAAAACCGAATGGTAAGAAAAAAATAATACAGTTGAAAAATGTTTTGTGTTTAATATTTTTATTTGAATAGATTTCAATACTACTCGAGAAAATAATATGTTAAGGTGCCAAATTATTTCTGTTTTTATTTTTCGAAAGCCAAATGCATATTTTTGTGGTGAAAAAATCGTAAACCAAAAAAAAAACTTTGGCCTAAATTGTTCAAATCATGACCCCCAGGGGTTGGGTGGGACCACAATAGGGAATCAAAGTTTTACATAGAAATATACAAGAAAATTCTTTAAAAATCTTCTCAAAAACCAATAGATCAGAAAAACTAAAACTTATGTGAAAGCATCCTTTGGTAGTGTAGATTCTAAATTGTTCAACCCATGACCCTCGGGGGTAGGGCACGGCCATAATTTGTAATCCAAGTTTAACATGAAAACGTTTTGGAAAAAAATTAAGAATCTACTTCTCAGGAACTACTGGGCCAGAAGAGTTGAAACTTATGTGAAAGGGTAGTGTAAATTTCGAATTGTCCAAATTTTATGATCATTGACCTGTGGGGTAGGGTGGGGTCACAACAGGTACGACGGTTGATCCAAAAGTAATGTCACAGTGTCCATATCTTTTATGCACACCGTCAAGCTGATAGGGATTCATCATTAATTCTATTCGGTATCCTTGAATAATATTGAGAATGTTCATGTCTGTAGTCAGTGAAGTCCAAAAAGTTACATGGTTTTGAAGCTGGCCAGCAATTACTGAGATTTGTTGTTCTTCCCAGTAGTGGTGTTGCTTGATGATTTCCAGTAATTTGAATTCCATTTGTATCCTTGGTAGTTTTTTGAATATGATTTGTTGTTGACTGACTGTTTTCTGTTTGATCGAAAGGAAGTGTTTTTCTCGAAAAGAGTTTGAACGATAATTTTTTCCAGATGCAGATGACTTTGCATTTTTGTAGTGGCTCTTGATGTCTCTGATATGTCCTTGCAGACGTTGGTAAAATCTGAACCAAATAACTTGTCTGTAACTTTCTGTGTATTTTTGCATAAATCTTTATAATCTCACGCAAATAAATGTTTTAGGGTGTCTCTTCTAGCTACCGAAAGTTGGAAAAAAGAGTGTGATAGGAGAAAAAGTGCATCTTCAGATATAGTATGTAGATCGGTAAGTAATTCATCATCAGGATTGTCCTTTAGCTGGTGTAACTTTCCGGATAACAAAGCTTTGGCATAATTGCCCCCACACTAATTTTCCTGTGTCTTTTGTAGACCATGATCTGTGTCTTTTTGGAATCGGGACATTTTCCTGTAAATGGTGGTATTAATTGTGGATACCAACAGATGTGGGATGTTGTTTGGTCTGTCATATTTATCCCTTATATCATTAAAAAAGGTAACATCTGCTGGGGATGTACAGGCCTTATTTAGCATTGAGGCTAAAGAGCCATTGACATTTGCGGATGTTTTACCTTTGGTAAAGGCCTTACCAAACCACGTTTCGTCCTTGTTCTCATCTGAAGAACGTTTCATAGATGTTTCCACTAAAGATGACAATTTGCTAATTGAATTGACAATGTCATTCAATCAAAGTGCTTGATGAAGTGAATAAACAGTTTTGTTTGTGAAAACCATGGGCGCAGACATGTTTGATGTAGCGGAAGTCGACTTAAAGGTCGATCCAGTCTGGCCAGATGACCCCTGAACAGGGAAAGTTGCCTAAACCTGCATAGAACGAGTAGAATTATCCGAAGCTAATCCAAGACTGGATACAGGTGTAGCGTAGACATTGCTACGTGGAACCGAGTGTCTCAGCCAATGAACTGGCGATCCTTGGGCCAAGTGCGCCGATAATGGCGGGCGAATCATGTTACACCCTGCCTCTGAAGTTATAGATGATGCTCTGTCAACTGCATAAGGTGGCAATGCCACAGAAAAGGTGGAAATTCCACTTGAGATAGGCATAGAAGCCTGAGGAACACTTCTTTGGTGTTCAAACTCTTGTTCCGCAATCCGGAGATTAGAGTTGGGGATAGCTTGGTCAGCGTGCCCCGCCATCTTCTGATGCTTGTTAGGTGTCTCAATGTTTGAGTTTGATGCGGTGTCCTGCTCAACTTCCTTCACTTGTTAGATGATAATTAAATTGTTCCTTAACAGAGTTATCCATAATTTACAAAAGAAAAAACGGGTAAAGTAAATGATTCCATGAAATAAAATGCAAACACACTAGATTACATAACTTGGTGGTGTATACTACGCGAGCACTGAATTAACTATGATGGGTAGTGGCGGGAACGATTTACCATCTACATCGGAAATATCTAAGATTCATTTGGGAAAAAATAAGACATACGAGTTCCAGTGTCTTCCATTTGGTCTGGAATCAGCACCTCAGATTTTCACAAAGTGTACCAAACCTCTAATGTCTTTCCTCAGAACTCAAGGTCATCAAGGAATAATTTACATAGATGACTCTCTGTGGCTAGCACAGACAATGTTTCAAGCCCAAGAGATGTGTACCAAAGTCCTCAAAGTCTTCCAGCAGGCTGGATTTGTAACCAATCAAAAGAAATATATTCTGATTCCAGCTCAAAAAATTCTGTTCCTAGGTTATCTGATCGACACTGTAAAAATGAAAGTCTTTTTACCCTCAGACAAAATCAAACTAATTTTGGCCGAAATTAAAAACCTATGGTCTATGGTCCATCCCAAAATTCAAACTGTAGCTCATGTGATTGGATTAATTGTATCTGCCTTCCCAGCCATTTACCAAGGCCCCCTCCATTATCGCTCTTTGGAAAAAGACAAGAGATCAGCTTTGTTAAAACAGATGCGTCAAAGAAAGGTTTAGGGGGGGGGGGGGGTCGATGAACAATCAGAAGGTATCAGGCAAATGGGCACAGGAGGAATCTTTTCTACACATAAATGTGCTAGAACTGAGAGCGGTGCAATTTGCCCTATTAACGTTAGTTCCAGAACTGTCGAACCAGAACATAAAGTTACAGATCGACAACAGATCAGCAGTAGCATACATAAACCACATGGGAGGGACTCATTCGGAAACCATGTATTCTATCGCAAAGGAAATCTGGGAATGGGCAATTCAAAGAGATATTCATTTGACAGCAGTACATATTCCAGGAGTAGAAAATGTGAAAGCAGATTTTTTTAGCAGACACTTCTTAGACCAAATGGAATGGCAGTTGAATCAACAAATGTTCCACAGAATTGTACAGAACCTATTTCATCCTCAGGTCGACTTATTTGCCAGTCGTTTGAATAATCAGCTTCCGCAGTATGTATCCTGGCAACCAGATCCAATGGCATGGAGGACAGATGCATTCTCAATTCCATGGAAGAATCTCAAAACCTATGTTTTCCCTCCATTCAACTTGATATCACAAGTCCTTCAAAAAGTGAGACGAGACGATCCCCTCATGATCTTGGTAACCCCATTTTGGACAACACAACCGTGGTATCCCCAGGTTCTCCAGTTATCTTGCAAGAAACCAATTCTTCTACCAAGAAAAGACAGAATATTAACTCTTCTTTACGACGAAAATCAAATCCACCCACTCCAGAAATCTTTACAGCTAATCGCATGGACTGTATGCGGAGACAGTACCAAGCAAGAGGTTTTTCAACAAAATCAGCTGAAATTCTCAGCAATGCTTGCAGAACAAAAACCACCAAACAGTACCAATCCTCATGGAAACTATGGTTGGGCTGGCGTAGCTGCCAGAATTTGGATCACTTTTCAGTTTCTATCATAGACATTATAGAGTTTTTATCAAATGAATTTCAGAAGAAAAAGTCTTACAGTGCTTTAAACAGTTACCGTTCTATGTTGTCAGGAACTGTGAGTCCAATTGATGGTTTTCCTGTTGGGAAACATCCAACAGTTGTTCAGTTTTTGAAAGGTGTATATAATTTAAATCCAACTAAACCTAAGTACTGTACAATTTGAGCATAGACGATGGTTCCTTTGGAAAATTGGTTCTATAGAAAACTCTTCATAAGTAAGATGTTGAACTTTTACATCTCTGAAATCTGCATATTTAGCTATGAATGTAGGTAAGAGGACGAAGGTAAATTTACAATTAGACAAGGGTAAGGTACTTACCTGAAGGATAATTGGGATTATCCAAGTCCTTGTCGTACATTCTGAGCTAAATCCCTCCCTACCCATCCCTATTTAGTAATAATTTATATGTTGTTACTTTTGTGTCTTCTTTGCTCACACTGTATTAACTATGATGGGTAGTGGCTGGAAAACTTTTATTGTTTCTGTGAATTAGTGGTCATTATCTGCCCATGCGCTGGATACAGCATATTTAGCTCTGAATGTACGACAAGGACTTGGATAATCTCAATTATCCTTCAGGTAAGTACCTTACCCTTATCTTATTGTAAGTTATACACTTCGTTAGGTTATTTAATGCCCAGGAGCAGAAAAGAATTTCATAGAAATAATGCATTTTCACAACATAATCTATTTATCCCCGCCCTAGCAGTAAAAGAACCCCTGACCAATGGTCCATGAATTTCATAAATTTTGGTAGAGGACTCAATGCTGATTACAATCATACTAACAGTTTGACTGCTTGATGACCAAATTTACTAATTTTTGGCTGCACCCCCAGGCCCCAGGGGTACAGGGTCCAGAAATTCACAATATTGTTCCCCTTCACCTATAGATGCTATATGCCAAAATTGCTTGAAATTGGTTGAGCAGTTTCAGAGAAGAAGCTGAAAATGTTCAAATGTTAACGCACGACACATGTCACATGGCGATGGACGAAAACTGATAGCAATAGGTCACCTGAGTTTACTCAGGTTATCTAAAAATCTTTATGCATTTCTTTGTCGAAGTTGACTTGATAGAATATTCATAACAATTTTTATAAAACAATAGAGAACTAGTGCTAATTTTACGGGGACCGTTACAGATGTTCCCCAAACGCTCCCTAACTCCCTTTTATAGACATATTCCCTGTAAGCTTCATTAAATAAGTCAAAAAACTCTATGCATTTGAGACTTTAACAACGTTTATCCAGAAGTGTACTATGTTCATTCAAATTTTATAATTGCACGCTTGCGCATGGGAATGCAAGTGCGTAATGACCATTTCATATTGTCTACATAATCGATATATTTTAATATGCTAAATATCAAAGTATTTAATCCAAAAGTATTAAAAAAATGCTCATTCAAGTGTATTTTTGATTTTACCCATTTCATGTGCACGCACGTGCATACATGAGCATTGTGACCATACCTTCTTATAGAAGTCCATTACATCTATCTATGTTCTAAATCCCACCCCGTTTGGTTGAAAACCAAGGGAGTTATGGCTATTCAAAGTTTTAGCCAATCAGATTGAAGCGCACGTACACGCACGTGCATGGTGAACATACCTTCTTGTAGAAGTCCATTATATCTATCTATGTTCCAAATCTCATCCTGTTTGGTTGAAAACCAAGGGAGTTATAGCTATTTAAAGTTTTAGCCAATCAGATTACAGTGCACGTGCATTCACGTGTTTTCATGATAATTGCTATATATCATGTTGTAGGATATCGTAATGCATGGCTATGTTCAAAATTTCAAAGGATTTCGTCAAAAAACAAGAAAGATATTGATACTTTAGTTTCAGCCAATCAGAGCAAAGCGCACGTGCATGCGCGTGAGATCTTGCTATTTTGACTACGTCATATTGTCTACACTACTAATATATCCTTATATTATGAGTTTCAAAGAATTTCATCAAAAATGTAAAAAGTTACGTCTATATCAATTAAATCGGTCATTTCACATGTTGCACGTGCACACTCTTGCAGGCACGTGCGCGCAAAATGACCTTGATTCCGTAAATCTACATAACATGCCTACTGACCCTAAAAAGGTTTTACCTAAGTCGGATGTGTAGTTTACAAGATCACTCCCAGACAAAAAAGTACCCAGGAAGAAGAAGAATAATACTAATAAGAAACAGAGTAAAAACAATATGTTCCCCAACTTCGTTTGGGGAACATAATTATAATATACAAACCTCTGGTAGTTACACCAAATCTCTGCATAAAAAACTGCGGAGAAATGTGCTGAGCAGGAGAAAGCAGCCTTGGCTATGTGGAGATAATTGATATCCAACCAGTAGTTGTTATCCCACACTGTTAGTGAACTTCTTCTGTAAAATATTATTTCCAAAATTATATAGAATTTTAAAATTACAAGTATATAGCAATACTTTTGTACACTTATCTACCTGGGTTGATCCAAAAGTAATGTCACATAAGTGTCCATGCTTTTTATATTTGGCATTATATTTTCAAATATACCAAAATATGCACATATATAAATCTAATTAACTTTGAAATTTTGGTTAAATAATATCAAATTAAATTCATATTATAGATGTTTCAATATCAAAGCATAGAGGGGCAAAAAGACACATTTCAAAAACATCTAAAAATACCTTTAATTGTCCAATAATTTTAAATGACAAAATTTCTGTCATTTCTAATGATCAGTTGAAAATTAAATGATGGAATTACTATTTCTAATTATAAACATTGTGTTTTACTCTGATGCATTGAACAAGGGAAAAGTCAGTACACCTTGACTACATCGGGTATCATTTCAATATGGGTTACATTTTATAGGAAGAGAAATCAATCTTTCAATTTTTCAAAGAAACAAGAGGCCCATGGGCCACATCGCTCACCTGAGCACTAAGGGTAGGAAGAAGTAGAAAATGGCTTTTTATTGTAAAGTTTAAATCCAAAAGTAGTCCCATGACCAATCATGGATTTGCTATTTTTTAGAAAATGATTTTTAAAGAATTTTCCTATATATATCTTTAAAAACTTTA
>PRKT01000017.1:3502371-3550268 GCA_003671525.1 Saccostrea glomerata | reverse complement strand
TGAGCATGCTTCCATATAAATATGATGAATTATGGCTTTGTCATTCCTGAGAAGAAGATTTTTAAAGAAATTCCTATATATTTCTATGTAAAACTTTGGTCGGCCATTTTGACCCTGCCTATCCCCGGGGGTCATGATTTTAACAAACTTGAATCTACACTATCTGAGCATGCTTCCATATAAATATGATGAATTATGGCTTTGTCATTCTTGAGAAGAAGATTTTTAAAGAATTTTCATGATTTCTACACTATCTGAGGATGTTTCCCCATAAATTTCATCTTTCCTGGCACAGTGGTTCTTGAGGAAAAGATTTTTAAAATATGCCACCAAATTTTCATTAATTCCCAATTATCTCCCCTTGAATGAGGGCATTGCCCTTCATTTGAACAAACTTGAATCCCCTTCACCCAAGGATACTTTGTGGCAAGTTTGGTTGAAATTGGCCCAGCGGTTCTTAAGAAGAAATTGAAAATGTGAAAAGTTTACAGACAGACAGACGGACGCCGGACAAAATGTGATCAGAAAAGCTCACTTGAGCCTTTGGCTCAGGTGAGCTAAAAATACATTTTCTCTATATAATCAATAAAGCCCCACCCTGTTACCAGAACTCCTGACCAAGGGGCCATGAAATTCACAATTTTGGAAGAGGCGTCTATGCTTATCATAACTAGGTACTAAGAAATATTTAATACCCAGGAGCAGAGAAGAAGATTTCTAAAGAATTATGCATTTT
Source organism: Saccostrea glomerata (assembly GCA_003671525.1). NCBI lineage: Eukaryota > Metazoa > Mollusca > Bivalvia > Ostreida > Ostreidae > Saccostrea > Saccostrea glomerata. The sequence continues at coordinate 3,549,532 of PRKT01000017.1, read as the reverse complement.
CACTATATAATCAAATATATATTCGAATATTCGGTTTTTAAGTATACAGGCATTTAAGGTAGTTCTACACTCAGCACTAAATGGGCTCAATCTTTAAAAATCTGCTTTTATTAGATTGAGACATACATCCCAGCAACGGACAGACATAAGAAAAATTATATGTCAACACGTTTACTTTTCTGCTATTGCCTATCGGAGTATATACCCCGAAATGTAAAATACTCAAGATTTACCTATCCTAGATTTTGTTGTATATAAATTAATTAAAGTCTAAATATTCAACTTTAATACCCAAAATAGAGTTGAAACATGTTAGTAAACAATATTTAATCATTGTTTTGCATGAATTATTATAAATAGATGCACTTTGTTAGGCTATTGTATCAAAATTTAATATGAGAAAATATGCTTCACAGGACAATCTCGGTCATTTAAAAAAATTTATGAACTCAAACTTCGTAAATTTGCACTATTTTTACTAAATAATATTTAAGAAAAAGAATAAGCTTAAAAAAAATATATGTTGACGCATTCGTCTTATGCAGTGATTATTATTCAAAGTAAATTTTGTAACGTTTGATTAGTAAAATTCATAAATTGTCTAATCCAAATCGTAGTCATTACTTTTCTTCAGAATTATTACTATTTAGCTTCAACTTGGCTGCTGTGACAGTTAATTGATACATGTTCTGATGTAGCATGTCCATGTTCCTTGTTATCTGCGCGGCATATAACACATGCATCATTCACAGAAATATCGTTTTATTACCTAATTATTTCTGTCAACCGAAAGTTGTTCCCAGTCTTCTCTTTTTTACTAATCTATCCTTAAACTGTAGAACCAATGTTTGTTGATGCGACCGACTTAGAGCAAAAACCGAGGCTGATAGCAATTGAGGGGTACCCCCTAGGGGGCATTCATCTAGTTACGTAAATTAAGACAATAGAGGGGGGCCCTCAAGGGAATAATGCCACTAGTCAAGTACCAGGCGCCCCCTGGCGACAGGGACCTTTTTGACCAATCAGAGCCCTGAATAAGTTATTTTTAAATAAAATCAAATAAATAAGCCAATCAGAAGGCGTAATTTCAGAGTAACTTTCTTCAACTTTCCAGGAAAACGTCACCTTTCTTAGAACTGGCAAAGGGGAAAGGTCACGATTTTTTTGTATGCGAGTAAAGTGTGAGTCTGTGTAGAACTAAGTTAGAGGTTAACCAATATGATTTCATTCAACTGATTGTTATCACTTACATGATTGTCTAATGTATTATTACATTTTATTACATAACAAATAAATCATAGTTATGTCTGCCCAAACTTAACACTGTGTTGTCTTACTTTATGTCATGGCTGCAGTTCCTAACTTTATGGTTATAAGGAAATTAATACATCCAAATCAGCTTGGATTTGTAAAAACACTGACCTATATGAAAAATTTCTTTTTTCAAAAATGAATTTTAACAAAATCAGATTCAAATTTATATATTTTTTGTATTTTTCCAGACTAACCACTTAATACAGGTTTTTTAACCAATTGCCATCGTTCCGACTGAGTAATTGGTTACAAATTGCCAACCCTAATATTTACGAATGGAAAAAAAGTATATTTCTAATCTAGATTCCAATAACTTAGTGTTATAATTTGCTTTTATACATTTTAAAAAATCTATTAAACATAGGTAATCAGAGATTACAGAGCTCACCTCAAACATGTTGTCTTTAAGTAAGGCACACAATGTAAGTCACACAATTAACCAACAAAAAGTGTACATCAAAAAATGCAAACTTTATGCAATTTTGATTTGATACTTTGGATTAGACCTATATAAAAACTTCAAACTAGTTCTTCATCATGAAAACATAATTAAAATCCAGAATCTGAAGCAAGTTTGAGAGTTTTCATCCCTTGATGCATCATTTGTGCATGTTTGGTTTACATATAAGCCTTATAGTTTCTTGATAAGAGACCTGCAACCATAACTTTTACGAGATCCATTACCCAAAAAAAGTATGTCGAATTCATCATCTGAAGCAAGTCCATTAGTTTGCATCCTAAGATGCATCATCCATGCAAGTTTGATCAACATAGAGCTCAAAGATACTTGGAAATGAAACCTGTATAAAAAAACTAACCTTTTCACTAATCCAGAAAATGTCGGTCAGATTAAGCTTCCAAAGCCAGCCTGGAAGAATGCACCCTTAGATTTACCATGCATGCAAGTTTGGTCATTATAGGGCTCAAAGTTACTTTGAAATGAATCCTGCACCAAAAACTTTAACCTGTTCACTCGTCCAAATATGAAGGTCAGATTCAGCTTCCAAAGCAAGTCTGGTAGTATGCATCTTAAGATGTATCATCCATGCAAGTTTAGTCATAATAGGGCTCATAGTACCTTGGAAATGAAACCTGCACCAGAAACGTTAACCTCTTCACTCAACCGGAAAATGTAGGTCAGATTCACCATCCGAAGCAAGTCTGGTAGTGTGCATCCTAAGATGTATCATCCATGCAAGTTTAGTCATTATAGGGCTCATAGTACCTTGGAAATGAAACCTACATGTACACACAAAACATAAACCTGTTCACTCATGCGGAAAATGTTGGTCAGATTCAGCATCGGAAGCAAGGCTGGTAGTGTGCATTCTAAGATGTACCATCCATGCAAGTTTGGTCAACAGTTATAGTTACTTGGAAATGAGACCTACACCAAAAAATGCACCAAAAATGTTAACCTGCTCAAAAAACATTAACCTGGTCATTCCTTTGCTGAAATTGCAGCATCTGAAACTTTGACTGGTACAATGAAACACACTAGAAACATCTTCCATGCATGTCTATCAATATAGGACATAGAAGTACTTAAAAAGAAAACTGCTCCAAATAACTTAACTTTAACCCGGGACGCCGACACCGAGGGTATTACATAAGCTCTCCCAACTTCGTTGAGGTGAGCTAAAAAACTAGAGGTACTGTGAGCAATGAGCTCACTAAATGATACCCCCTGCCTCCCATTTGGTTATAACTGATGACAAAGTCCATGTTTTGCTGTGGCCGGAACCCCAGAATATGTGTCGGATCAAAAAGTAAAATAGGAGGTGCACTGTGAAAGTTTCATAAAATTTCTCTCAGTGGTATAAGAGGAGTTGCGGATAAGAAATGGTTACCCCAAAGCATAACAGAAACACGGACAGACAGACGGAGCAACGTACAGACAGCTAGACGTACAGACAGACATACCGATTACAGTATACCCTCCCACTTTTCAAGCTGGGGGTATAATAAGAGTTTGTACAATAGTAATATTTTGCTGATTGTAAACTGCTGTTGTAACATCACGGTCAGCAGTGCCAGCTGCTAGATCAACACTATAATTATAAACAGAAAGTCTCATCCGTGAATCAGAAGGATCATTGATTTTCAGTTAAAATTTAAATCAAGATCATTTTATATTATGCCCTAACTATAAGATGACTGATTATTGAGATACTTATGAAACTGTAATTTAATGGAGAAAAATGAAATTTTCATAGTTTAAAATGTTAGAATTATTTCAATCTTTTCTACGATCAAAGAAATTGTTTCCTAGAATTAATTCTGTCTGTAACCTGATGAAAACTCAGTGATCCGAAAGAAAAACACGATAAACGGAAAACACGATACGATAGGATACACGCATGATACGATATGATACACGCACGATAGGTTACGATAGATTTGTAAAGAATAACGATGCGGGTATTGTAATTGCATGATAATGCAGGTAACATGCACATGGAAATGTTAGGTACACATGGGTAATCAAAACCATGTGGGCCCATGTGTTTTGTTTGATAAAACGTGTAGCGTTGGCTATTAGAACAGCTCTTTAACAATAAATACAGGTTATTAGCTGTTTATTTGAATTAAAGTAAAGCGCGATTATTAAAATAATTGAATGACAAGTACTACTCGTGTTTACTGAATGACATGCATTCTATCATTTTTTCTTATGTACATATACCTGTCGTTGTGACTAGTCTATTCTCAATTTTTAAAAAAAATCAATTATTGGAAACCTACTGTTTTTTGAATTCATGGCTTCATTATCACTGTGAATATAGCAATATAAACACCTCAATTTATTATCCCCATATACAGTATATAGTAACTCTATTAAGCAGTCACCTGTGTAAAATGGTCAGGGGTCATCAAATTTCAAAAGAAATTGCCACTTTTCCCTGTCTTTAGCGGCCATTTTGTCCAATCACTTGAACTGATCTGGAGTCAGCTGATTCCAAATGTTTGTTACTGATATAAATCAAAGTACTGAAAGTACTGAATCGAGGTGACGTATTCCAGTAAAATATGACATTCACCCCCAAGTAACTAGCATATACAAAAAAATTAAATCTAGGAGAAACCCCAATGAAAATCACTGGAAAGAAAAAAGAGAGCAACACGACAATGCATTTTGTAACTTGTTTGATATGTAAAGATTGAAATAGTTATCCTAGTTATCCTGAAGTACGTCCCGTCACCATCACCAGAAGCCTAAAATACCTTGCATTTCTCTTCAAATTATATTTTGATTTGTTTATTGTTACACAATAGCTGCAGATCTGTAGCTCTCCGTAAAAAAAATTTACAGACCGGAGAGCTAAAATTGTTCATGACCTGAGGGTGATTCAAGATTTTGACCCAAGGTCATTTGGGCAAATTCAAGGTCTCTGAAAGAAAAAAAAGTTTATGATTCATGACCGGTCAATATTTTTATTATTGATTTCTTATTAGGCTGCAACTGAGTTTCATTCATAAAAAAAATATAATTAGCAATTTTATTTTGATTCTAAATGTTTGTGAAATTGTGAATTTTTTAACTGCAAGGAAAAATGCAGTAGACAGATTACGAGATGCCAGCATGGAGAGCTGTAGATGTCTGTATCCCATTCTCTCTGATCTGCAGTGTATCTACCAGATTGACCAGGCTGTCAGAGCAATTACAGGGTTTGTTTTAACTGAGAAAGAAAATGATTTGAGCTATTTTTACCATCAGTAAGATACTGTAACCCAACTACTATTCGTGTCATCTTTTATTCATGATTATTCATTTTGAAATCAATCCAGGGGATTAATTTTCCTGTCTGATTAAACATTTTCTACAATTAATACAAAGTGTAATAATGGGTCACATCAATAAATATTCGCGAGTGAAAGAAGATCGTGAAACTCATGGATATTTCTCACATGCAAATAAAAGTTGGTTTACAGTATTTTATATGTTCTATATTTTATGAAAATCTTTCTTGTTTAACAAATCTGTTTATGTTTTTAACAATAAAATATTTGTATTATATTCCTGATCAGAAGGAGCGAGTGTTAAACTGTTTTACCCTTGTTTGTCTGTCTGTGATAAAGAACAAGATATAGGACAAGTAGTGTCGTATGTGTTTATCTCTATTTTTGCCTGAATGAATAATCACGCTGAGTTTCCATAGAGCACTGACTTTATTCTCCTCAGTCACATTAACCACACAAACTAAAGCAACCTCCAAACACATAAGAGTTCTTTACTGAGAGTTATCTTTCTTGATTCATAATGTAATATAAAATATATTAACAGTATGGCCCCCAAATTTCTTAGAAAAGATTTTACTGGTAAATAAAAGACAATAGAAACACTTACTTTTTATAAAACATATTAGTAGATTACTTCTCATTTGTCCATAAACTAAGTTTTAGAGGAGCATGATCATGAAAATAGTAAGAATATACAGTATTTTCAACATTGTTACGCTCTGAAAAATATGAGCGCCTAAGGTACTTTAATACATATATTTGAGAACATTATATGAGTACTTGCTTTGATCAAAAAATATTTGTGGTACTCTTAGTCCCTCATGTTTAAAAATTAAGAAAATCAAGAAAAAAATCGTATGAGTTTTATGAAAATCGATAGGTTATGATCAACCTGCTTTTTTTCCAAATAAACATGTGACGGGTATTAGGGCCGGGGTATGCAATGTTTTACGAGCTGCTTTTTTTAAATTGTTAAAAACATTTAATTTTCACGGACTAAAAGAATTTTAAAATATTTAAACCTTTAAATTTTGCATAGTTAAGGTTAACAATAAACATCTATCATAATCTGACAGAGATTGAGTAAAAAAAAAGGTGACATACACAGTTCCAAATATATCATGTCTGCAACATGCAGATGGACATAGTCTTAATCATTTTTCTCCATTAAATTACAGTTTCATAAGTATCTCAATAATCAGTCATCTAGTACCCCCAAAGCGTAACAGACGGACGGACAGACATACAGATGGACGGAATTAACGATTACTATATACCCTCCCGCTTTTCAAGCGGGGGGTATAACAAGGAATCTGAGAGGAGTGCATAAGCAATACATGTCCCCTACTGGGTTCCCCTTTTTAGCTCACATTGACAAAGTCAAGATGAGCTTATGCTATACCGTCGGTGTTGGCGGTAGTGTCAGCGTCCTGGTTAAAGTTTTAGGAGCAGGTCAATTCCCAAGTAACTATAAGCCTTACTAGGACCAAACTTGCATGAATGATGCATCTAGGGATGGACAATAACAGACTTGCTTCGGATGCTGGATCTGACCTACATTTTCCAGGTGTCATTTTAGAATATGCAAAAGTTATGTCCAAGATAAATCTGCTTGATTTTGAGGTTGTGAATGCCTTCAAACTAATAAAATAATCCACATTAAGAGGAGTATTCAACTCATTTTTTACACGTCTTTTTCTCGCTGTATATGTTGACCATCAGAATTTAGCACAGCATGAACCCCATCTTAAACGATTATGAAAAATTAAAAATGCCATTATTTTGTAAAAAATCAATGAAGCAAAACAACATTCAAACTTGATCTGTAACTCATCAAGATACATTCACATACCAAAATTCAGTTCAATATCTGCAAGCGTTTAGAAAAAAAGTGCGGAAAACCAAGTAGGACAGACAGACTGGGACAGACAAATGGACAGACGCAGAGGAAACCTATAGTCCCCTCCGGTTTCACCTGTAGGGGACTAATTATATTAAAATGATTTATCAGTCTTGTATATATGAATTTAAAACATTGCTGTGACGTCATGCCTTTGTTCTTGCAGTCTAAAAATTTACCTGTTGCCGTCCGATAATAATAATTACCAGTCTGATAATATATTATCGGACGGCAATGATAACAAAATTGGACAGTAGTTAAAAAACAAAAAGAAGAGTGAAACTAAGGTTAAATATGTCCAGAAACCCCCAATAAGAATGTTAGAGTAAAAATTCAGGGAAAGCAAACGCAAGGAAATTAAGTTGCTACAAAATAGCAAATCCATGAAAAAAAAATCCGAGTTTAAACCTTCCACAACGTTAATACTTTTCACTCTTTAAAAGAAATTTTGATACTTTACTTTGAATAAGCGAATTTAAATCCATTTCTGGAAAAGAGTCTGCAAATCTCCTATTTTATGTTTGTTCCCTGATGGACACACTTTTAAAACCTGAGAATATTTCCATTATTTAGACTAAAACTTCAGGGTAAAAATCCGCATTTTTTACTTTCCATGGTGATGGCCATAATATCCCCCAAAATCATGTCGGTATCAACCTGTTAAACTAAACGACTGTCATTGAATGAATGAAATGAAACAAGAGTTCACTCACTATTTTCACTGTCTCATTTCTTTTATCCACTGAGACGGGTAGAAAACAATGGATGCCTAAACTCCCATTGTGTTATTATCGGACTCCTCCAGGTAACTTTTGGACATTTAAATGGCAATGTTTTAAGTAAGATATATGCCTCATACTATTCTATATGTAAAATTATCAGACAGTTTTCGGCCCTAACGGGCCTCAAACAGTCTGATAAGTTTACATATAGAACAGTATTCGGCATATATCCATTACAGAGCTAGAGGAAAAAAATAATGTACATCAAGAAAATGTGTATTTTGATACGGTTAACCGGTTAATCGGTCGGAACATCTTGCAGTTAACCAATTGGCAATTCTGTATTCGATTGCCATCCCTAGTAAATATCTATTTATAGTTCAGTAGAAAACCCACTTTTGTTTGTTAAAATTATGTAACGAGGCTAAAATACATATAATATAAGACATGTACTTTGAGTGAATTATAATCATCACTCTAAACTAAAATCTTTTTGATCTGTCTGTTGTAGTTTTTTTTTAGATTAATGAACTATGAAAGGAAGGGTGTCACTGTTTATATAATACATGTAGTGTTGTGTTTTGTATGCACTACAGTTAAATCTCGATAAACCACCACCTTTTGTAATTTAGAAATCATGGCAGTATTATGAATTTGGCGATGAATTGAATTTCCCATCTTTTAGAAAACAAGAAGTAGAGTTACTAGTACCGTTCTTAGAAATACCATTTAGCGTTTCTATTCTTATAATTACATTACATGTATATAAAACATATCTCTAAATTTGAAAATACTTTAAGTAATTTATTTTATGTACAATTTAGTTGAAATAAAATGTGCAGTTATGAAATAAAGACAAGTACCGGGTACTTGTGTATGCATGTAAATCGGCACTTCTGATATCGGAAGAAAAAACATGCTAGGTCGGTCGTCGTGATATATCGCTGACAGTACGTAAAATGATTTCTTGAATAAATAAATTGTTTATGGCATCATTGTTAATGAAACGTTCACAATTAAATACAGTATGATTATTTTTAAGCAAACTTTGCAATGTTTCAAGCAGGGATCATCAAAATAATATCGTATTCAGCATACTTTAATATCTACCGCTTTCATGGCGAAGCCGTGACTAAATGATTTTTAGTAAACAGAGAAAAAAATCATTATAAAATTAATTATTGTTTATTAAATTCTTATTTAATTATTTAATTTCATGTACCTTGTCTGGCTTTGCATGCTTTACAACAGGGATAGCGTCAACCAATTAGCTGCGCTTCACTGACCGCATGCACCTATGGCGGTATCATTAGATAATTGGCACATAAAAATGGACGTTTGTTGAGAAAACAGGGTTGGGGATGGCGGTATGCAAATTTGGCGTTATAAAGAGAATTTTATATACATGTAGTATGAAGAATGTTCTTGGGAAATCATGGGGGTATTGAGAAAATGGCAATGAATTGAATGGCAATAATTCGAGAATTGACTGTATTCCTAAATAGTAGTCAGGGTTTGACACATGGTGCACGAGCCGGAGGCGAGTTGCTCAATAACTTTGAAACGCGAGTGTTTATTGATGAATTATAAATAAAGTTTGCAATTTGCTCTGCTAAAATGATTTTTTACAGAATTTGGGGAATTTCATCTTTTTTAACTAGATTACACTGTGGGTACAGGACTTGTATTGCTGGGGCAATACTCTCAAAATGTGTGTTTAATATCATTACTTAGTGACTAACTATTACTTGTCCAGGAAGATCATATAACTTTCTAGAATGTAGGTTGCAAACACATAAAAATGCCTTTTAAAATTAGTAGCCCTTTTGTAAATACACCATCATTTCGACTGTATGTTTTCAATTAACACTTAGTTTTCATTCATCTAAAATATTTTATAAAACAGGTTTTTAGCTCACCTGAGCCGAAGGCTCAAGTGAGCTTTTCTGATAACATTTTGTCCGGCGTCCGTCTTGTTTAGCTGTTCGTCTGTCTGTCTGTCTGTAAACTTTTCACATTTTCGACTTCTTCTCAAGAACCGCTGGGCCAATTTCAACCAAACTTGCACCAAAGCATCCTTGGGTGAAGGAGATTCAAGATTGTTCAAATGAGGGGCCATGTCCTCATTCAAGGGGAGATAATTGAGAATTAGTGAAAATTTGGTGGTATGTTTTAACAATCTCTTATCAAGAACCACTGTGCCAGGAAAGATAAAACTTATGGGGGATCATCCTCAGGTAGTGTAGATTTAAGTTTGTTCAAATCATGTCCTCCAGGGGTAGGGCGGGGCCACAATAGCCGACCAAAGTTTTATATAAAAATATATAGGAAAATTCTTTAAAAATCTTCTTCTTAAGAATAGCAAAGCCACAATTGCTCATATTTATATGGAAGCATCCCCAGGTAGTGTAGATTCAATTTTGTTCAAATCATGTCCTCGAGGGGTAGGGCGGGGCCACAATAGCCGACCAAAGTTTTATATTAAAATATATAGGAAAATTCTTTAAAAATCTTCTTCTTAAGAATAGCAAGGCCACAATTGCTCATATTTATATGGAAGCATCCCCAGGTAGTGTAGATTCAATTTTGTTCAAATCATGACCCTTGGGGGAAGGGTGGGGCCACAATGTCCGACCAAAGTTTTATATTAAAATATATAGGAAAATTCTTATAAATCTTTTTTTCAAGAAGAGCAGAGCCACAATTGCTCTTATTTATATGGAAGCATCCCCAGGTAGTGTAGATTCAATTTTGTTCAAATCATGACCCCCGGGGTAGGGCGGGCCCACAATGGCCGACCAAAGTTTTGTATAGAAATATATAGGAAAATTCTTTAAAAATCGTCTTCTCAAGAATAGCAAAGCCATTATTTATCATATTTATATGGAAGCATCCTCAGGTAGTGTATATTCAAGTTTGTTCAAATCATGACCCTTGGGGGTAGGGCGGGGCCAAAATGGCCAACCAAAGTTTTACATAGAAATATTTAGGAAAATTATTTAAAAATCTTCTTCTCAAGAATTGCAAAGCCATAATTGATCATATTTATATGGAAGCATCCTCATGGGACTTCCTCCTGATTTGAACTTTTCAATAATAAACCAATTTCTACTTTTTCCTAGCTACAGTGCTCAGGTGAGCAATGTGGCCCATGGGCCTCTTATTTAGCTCACCTGAGCTCAAAGCTCATGTGAGCTTTTCTGATAACATTTTGTCTGTAGTCTGTCTTTCCCTCCATCTGTCTGTCTGTCTGTCTGTAAACTTTTCACATTTTCAACTTCTTCTCAAGAACCACTGGGCCAATTTTAACCAAACTTGCCACAAAGCATCCTTGGGTGAAGGGAATTCAAATTTGTTCAAATGAAGGGCCAAGCCCTCTACCAAGGGGAGATAATCAATGAAAAATTTATGGTATCTTTTAAAAATCTTCTCCAGAACCATTGGACCAGGAAACATTGTCAGGTAGTGTAGATTCAAGTTCAAATTATGACCCCATTGGATAGGGCTGGGCCACAATGGGTGATCAAATGTTTACATAGGAATATATAGGGAAAATCTCTTAAAAATCTTCTCCAGAACCTTTTGGCCAGGAAAGATAATACTAAACATTGGAAGCATCCTGAGGTAGTTTAGTTCTAGTTTATACAAATCATGACCCCCAGGGGTAGGCCGGGACACAATGGCTGATCAAAGTTTTACATAGGAATATAAAGAAATATCTTCCCCAGATCAGAAAAGTTTTGTCAAATTGACATGTATGCATCTGCAAGTAGTGAAGATTTAAATTTGTTTTAAAAAATGAAGGGAGGGGGGTCACAATGGGAGATCGATTAATATGTTGGAAAAAATCTTTAAAAATATTCTTTTAAGTATGGCAAAATTATACATGACTTTTGTATGCTTAATTGATATATTGACATTCTCAATTAGTAATAGAAAACAAATCCCCCCCCCCCTCAATAAGTAAGCTTTTCAATAACGCGCTGATTTGTGTATTTTGAACTAGCCCATGTGCTCAGGTGAGCGATGTAGCCTATGAGCCTCTTGTTTTATGTGGCAATAGTCTTGTCTCGTACAATTCATGTATGAATCAAACCTGTTAAAGTGACTATGTGCAAAATACAATCACTGCAGAAAAGGAACTGATGCTTTAATTTGGAAATGAGAGGTCATTGCTGGTGTATATTGAAACAGAAAAATACTTGGTACAAAAAGAGATGCTTATGATTTCCTTATTGGTAAAAAAAAATCTACATTAGTTTTATCAATAAAAAGAACTACAAATGATTGTTCTACCGCCTACCCCAAGTCCATTTATAGAAATAAACATATTTTTATATCTGTATGCTAGTAGATAATTGCATGAATTTGTGCAAAACTTATGAGATACTCCTATGTAACTTTATAATTTTTGAAAAACTTGAATAAAGTCATAAGCCAAGTTGCCATTGATATTTAATCAAACAAGTGTAAAAGGTGGGCAGGAATCGAGAGTTATCATGCATAGTTGTTTAATTTGATATTTGGTTACTAGGGATTTATCTGGTCACTGAGGGTTTATTTGGTAACTGAAAATTTAATTTAACTCTATTAATTATATTTTATGTATATATACAGTGTACATAAAAAACACCAAATATGTGACATTATTACTTGTTATTCTAAGGGTCACCTGTTTACATACAAATTGTTAAGAAATCTTTCTATACTTTATACAATTTTAGCTCACCTGAGCCCAAGGCTCAAGTGAGCTTTTCTGATCACATTTTGTGCCTCGTCCTTCCGTCCGTCTGTCTAGCTGTCTGTCTGTCCGTCTGTAAACTTTTCACATTTTCTGAACTTCTTCTCAAGAACCACTGGGCCAATTTGGACCAAACTTGGTACAAAGCATCCTTGGGTGAGGGGAATTTAAATTGTTAAAATAAAGGGCCAAGTCCCCTCACAAGGGGAGATAAACAAGAAAAGACAAAAATAGGGTTGGGTCATTAAAAAATCTTCTTCTCAAGAACCACGTGGTCAGAAAAGCTGAAACTTATGTGGAAGCATCCTTGGGTAGTGTAGATTCTAAATTGTAAAAATCATGACCCCCTGGGGAAGGGCGGGGCCACAATGGGGAATCAAAGTTTTACATAGAAATATATAGGAAATATCTTTGAATATCTTCTTCTCAAGAACCACCGGACCAGAAAAGCTGACACATATGTGGAAGCATTCTGGGGTAGTCTATAGATTCTAAATTGTAAAAATCATGACCCCCTGGGGAAGGGCGGGGCCATAATGGGGAATCAAAGTTTTACATAGAAATATATAGGAAAAATCTTTGAAAATCTTCTTCTCAAGAACCACCGGTCCAGAAAAGCTGAAACTTATGTGGAAGCATTCTGGGATAGTGTAGATTCTAAATTGTAAAAATCATGACCCCAGGGAGAAGGGTGGGGCCATAATGGGGAATCAAAGTTTTACATAGAAATATATAGGAAAAATCTTTGAAAATCTTCTTCTCAAGAACCACCGGGCCAGAAAAGCTGACACATATGTGGAAGCATTCTGGGGTAGTGTAGATTCTAAATTGTTAAAATCATGGCCCCCAGGGGAAGGGCGGGGCCACAATTGGTAATCAAAGTTTTACACAGAATTATATAGGAAAAAACTTTGAAAATCTTCTCAAGAACTACTGGGCCAGAAAAGCTGAAAATTACGTGCACATAGAAGGATCCCTGGGTAGTGTAGATTTCAAAATGTCTAAAATGATCAGTGGGGTAGGGTGGGGATGCATTATGTATTACAAGGGGGAAATATGGTAAAGAACAGAATGGTCAAAGCTTCTCAGGTGAGCGATGTGGCCCATGGGCCTCTTGTTTTTATTTATTTTTGCATGACTTAATAAATGCTGTTGCTAAGGATTTTTCTAATGCCTGCAGGATGAAATTTTGAATTCTAAAGCTAAATAGATTTTAATCCTTGAGATACCAACATTGAATCTTACAATTTCCATTTCAATGTATACAAACATCCCTTTCTCTCAATATTTGTATGTATTTAAAGTTGTTACTAAGGACGTTTTTGGTTGCCATAGAAAAAAAAATTTTGTATTTTACTTACATTTTACTAAGTTTCTAGGAATTCAATGATTTTTATAATGTGTTAGTTTTACAAAATATGGAACACTAACATAATTCTATAAATAAATCATGTAAATGTTTTTGAAATTAACTTTATATTCAAATCATGGTTGTTATGTTTGATGTGTTGCTAGGCAACCAAATTACAGGGATAACACCAAAAAAGTATTATTTTCTGTTATTTTCTGTTAGGATTGGGTATACCCTCGGATAACATATCATATTGTGACACGACTTTGGTGTTTTTGTATAGAAATTCACTGTGTTGTAACTGTGATACAGTACACTTTTGAGGGGTGTGTTTTATGCAAATGAGGACAAAAGTGTACTGTATCTGCAAAATATCCCTGATACTGCATACACAATGTTTGGATCACTGCCAACATCTCAAGTAAATTTCAAAGAAAGAGACCTGTGTAAATTTCAAAATGTTTAATGCAGCTAATCTGGCATGAAATTCAACAGAATCTGAAGCAACATCAATTTTTCAAACAGTTTTTAAACAATTTCAAAAAAAAATCCACTGTAAAAATCCACTAAATTACCAATGCTAAAATTAAAGCTACAATTTGCAAAAACTGCCTTGTTTGAATTCTTATGGTCCTCCAGAACACGGAATTCCCTGGAACGATATTCTTCTGATGCATTTTCACATTTCACCTTCTTTCGTGGGGGCTAAACTTCATTTTCCAATTTTACACATGTAGACTTGTTCTGGGGGGAATCCAAAACTTTTGACACTGCAACATCAATCTGTTCGCTACATCTCTTGTACTTTTTTACACTTTTCTTGGATCTATGCCCTTTGCGTCGCATGATTTCCTGCTTGGAAACTCCACTAATGTACAACTGTGTGGCGCAGGTATATACGTTTACCACTATGGTAACTAAAATTTCCCTTCAGTCCACCCTTTTCAGCGATTGTTTTCATAAATGATTTCAGCTTGTTTACCTGTTTACTCCAACCAACAGTTGACCGAAACGTATCTGAACTTCATCGCTGGAAGGTAATGGTTGTCTGTAAAATGGACTGGTATTCACCAGAGACTCTAAATACAGCCCAAAGTAGTCAACCATACGGCGATCATGTTCAATAAATAAAACTGAGTTTACTACAGTATGTACATTTCTTTGTATGATTGGGGGGGGGGGGGGGGGGGGGTAAATAAACTAACTTTACAATTACAAATTTTATATCAATTAATTTGCATTTAACTTGACCAAAAATAATTAGGTCTTAAATACAAAAAGTCTACACAGTAAATAAATATAGTACATGTTCTTACCAGGCGGAGAATGATGCTTCAGATTTTTTGACTGCACATGCATTCAGATGTCCTAAGCTGCCTTAATAGCTTTTGTGGCCCTCTCAGCGAACTGGATGTATCGTCCAGCACCGTCCTCTCCGAATTTGAACTGCTTGCACTGTAAACTGTGGTGTTAATCGTATCCCCTTAATAAGGGCCCTGCAAGGATTTGCGGGTGCCCTATAGTAATCGCTCTGTCTGTCCATCTGTCATTCTTCCGTCCACAAATGTTCTGTTTTTTTCTAATAACTTTTTTTATGGTTGCCCAATCAAGTTCAAATTTGGTATGGTAGTTCAGTAGGCAGAAATACATATTTTGATGCTAAGTTTGGTTCTCTTTGTCTTCTGGTTTGGAGCTGGGGTGGTGGGGTAGATTCCTTAACTATGCATAATAATGAATGGGTAAATAGAGTTAACTGCTGAGAATGTTACCATTGTTAACTGGGAAGGCTGTGCAGTATTTGTCCTTTGGGATTTATTAACCTTCCACATGAAGAAAATCCTATTTAGCATTATCTTTATTTGTCACATTGAGATTAATAATTGTACCGCCTCTGTCTGCAAATGAACTTTGTTTTGAAGTTAAGGTCAATTTTTAATGATGTGTTCATTTTCTGAAATATGGATTTTTAATAATGTTCATACTTTATTTTGGTTTAAATACTGTACATAATGATTTATGATAATTTTATTGAATTCTAAAATCAAGATATATATTAAGATATCATTTTTTTATTATTATTTTTTTATTTTTTTAATTATTCATTTCTTTATTTTATTTTTTTTGCTGCCTTAATGTTGTTAATTTTATCATGTAATCAGATTATAACCCCATTCTGTCAGTGTTAAAAATAAGTTCTTATTGTAAATTTAGAAGAAAAGGGTTGAGAGAGCAGTACAATTAATCCTTTGGGATTAATTATCTAGCCTGCTGCAGAAAATTTAGAGGCTTATCTTTATCTGTCACATGAAGATTAATGAACACCTTTGTCTGCAACTGATGTTTGTTTTGAAGTTGAGGTCAACCCTGGGTGATATTTGCACTGTAGACTTGCATTTTATAAAACACCTGCTTAAATCTTTTTTAAATATATACACATTCAATTTAGTTTTTTTGTAAGACATGAGGTTTTCCCTTTTTTATGTAAAAACAAGGTTATTATTAACAGGTTTTTTGGACATTCAGGAATTATCTTGAAAATACAGTTGTTACTTATAATCTTCATATATATTTTTTTTTAAAAATGTAATCAAGTAAAACTCTCATTCAATGAGCTGCACCCTTATATTTCTACCCCTCAGTGGGGCCCTTGCTGACTGGTCAGTTTTCTAGTCCAAAGAGTTTACACATATAATATAATAATGTATGTTGCAACTTCTTTGAGATTTCCCTGCCAAACATGCTCTTTAGCCACAAAGATTCCTCATCTTGGGGGAGAATAGGGTTAGCCTGCTTTATATCACATCCCAACTCTTTTTTTCTTTAAGGGATTTCATCCTTGCATCAACTAATTTCTGGAATTCAGCAAATTCTCCATTAGATTCATCAAGGAAATTTTTTTAAAATTACAATTGTCCACACAAAATCAAGTAGATTGATCGGGGTGGGTATTCTGTACCATCTTTTGTTACGGGCTTCCATTACGAATCATGCTAACCAGAAATTCATCTGTTCAGAAGTCATATGGATAAGCTTGGGAATGTCCACTCCTCTACAGGCCCGCCATTTTCTAATAGGTTCATTGCCCATTTGGTGCTGTTTTTCCTATTTACATTTTCTTGGTTTTTTTTCAAATTCTTCATATCAACATCACTTACTGGTTGAGCCAACCAACTTTCGCTTTAGGCAATGTCTTTTCGATTTCCATCAGCTGATGTCATTGCCAGGCACAAGGGATAGGGCGAGGTCCATCAATCCTTCATATGCTGCATTTTCGAATTCTATTGTCTCACAAACTTGGGATAATGTTATATCATCATTTTGTTGATTAGAAATTCATCAATTCTAGCAAGTCAAAATTGCTGCCCAGCTCAAATTCTCCAAACGCATCCACATGTTCTATCGCAATGCTACAGTTTTTGCGCGCTCTTTCACCTTTTATTCATATATTCCACAATTGAAGTAATCTTATAACCGTATAATCCCTATTGACCGCCCCTGCCCCAAAAAGCGCCCCCTTAGATCTTTTTCAATTGTCAGGAAATAAGGGCCCCCTGTACAGTGATTATAATCATCTATAATCATATAAGTAAGTCTGCCAAAATTTGAAGAAACTGAAAATGAAACCTGTATATAATCCAATTTCTCGGTGGAAAATGAATCATTTAGCTTAATTTGGGTTGATTATCTTCACTTAAAGTAAAGTTAAACATTATTTAAGTGGTTCTTTGAATTTATTTTGTTACCTGATTTGTTTGTTCAATTGAGGGAGCATTCTTAAACACAAACGTCATTTAGGGTTGTGTCACAAGTCATTTAGAGTACGAGTTTTCTACTGCATCAGAGATACAGGTCGGGGCCTGGTTGAGCTGTCGCTCTCGCCTTAAACCCTGCCCTGTATCTCTGATACAGTAGAAAACTCGTATCTTTTTTTTTTTTTTAAGAAGGGACCTGGATTGGCTCTTGTCCTATCTTGTTCCTTCTGATCGCAGTTTTCTCATTAACTACTCATCGCAGATACTTGAAATTTTAGCACTTTCTTTGTTTAGGCATGCCAAATAGTGAGAATAATTTTTGCTCAAATTTGATGTCAACTTCCTGTTTATCTGCGTGTATGTACCTAAAAAACAAAGTTTCGTCACAGTTTTCTCAGCAGCTACTCATTGCAGATGCTTGAAATTTTAGCACATACTTTGCTGAGGCAAGCGATATATATGGTGGGATCCATTTTTGTTCAAATCTGATGTCAACTTCTTGTTTATACGTGCGTTGGTCTATATCAAACACAACAAATTTTTGTCACAGTTTACTCAGCAACTACTTATCACAGATGCTAAGATTTTTAGCATATTCTTTGCTGAGGCAGGCCATATGGTGGGATACAATTTTGTTAAAATCCAATGTCAAGTTCCTGTTTATCTGCGTGTCCGTCCCTACATAAAATAACAAATTTTTGTCGCAGTTTTCTCAGCAACTACTCATTGCAGATGCTTGAAATTTTAGCACATCGTTTGCTGAGACATGCCATATGGTGGGATTAATTTTTGTTCAAATCAGATATCAACTTCCTGTTTATCCCTACGTCTGTCCCTAACTGAACTTGCATATATAAACATGATAAAGCGGGGGTATTACTACTGACCATTGGCTCCCAGACATTTTTCCTTTTGTAAATTGGACAGATTAATGGAGAATAGGTATCCAGTCCCAGGTGGGGAGCGTTGGTTATAGTCTGAGGTATTTAGTCTGTTAACAAATCTCTGATGAATTGTAAAGAGCCATTGATCTATTGTTGTATTTACAGGCAAGAATCCAAACCACTTGAGGATGTGCTGACAAAGTGGACACAAGAGAGGCCTTCCTTTAATGAGTTTGAATACATAGAACCTATCCACACCACCAGACTCTCTGTACTCCAGGTGCTACCCATCCAAACAGATGCAGTACAAGTCTGCATGCAGAAGGAATTACTATGTCTAACAAGAATTGCAATACAGAATAGGAGATACCTTGTATGTTGTCTTTATTAGCTCACCTGAGGTGAAAGCTCTAGCTTTTCTGTTCACCCATTGTCCATCATCCATGTGTCTGTGTAGCTGTTTGTCTGTCCAGCTGTTGTCCCTTTGTAAACTTTTCACATTTTCAATTTTCTCATGAATCACTCAGCTAATTTTAAACAAAATTGATACAAAGCACCCCTGGGCAAAGGAGATTCTAAATTGTCAATATTAAGGGCCAAAACTTGATATGGATGCATCTTCAATTAGTATAAAATTTGAATCTCCCCCAAGCAAATTTTTTATTACTGAACTGATTTGTGCTTTTTCATTGCCCTTGTACTCAGGTGATCAATGTTGCCCATGTGCCTCTAGTTTTGTGTTCTTGTACTCTGCCTATGGGTATAAAGTAACTAAACTAAGTATGCAAAGTGTATAGTAATGATGAACAATGGTGCCTCTTTCAAACTTATGAATGTCATGGCCTCTGGTTTCAAACAGAAACTAAATTCAATTGTTGGAAAGTTGTAACTTGATGCTCAAGTGACGTATAAGGCCCATGGGTCTCTTGTACATGTATAGATGTAGAAGTTTATACTCTTGGTTACTGATATTGTCAGAGATTCAAATTTAAGGTTACATTCTGCATGGTCTTTATTGAGTTTTGTATTGTAGGCTCTGCTCATGTTGAGATTTATATTTTAGGGTCTGCTCATGTTGGGAATTATACAATGAGTGATCAAAAAGTTTGCAAACTAATTAAATAACTTTGAAAAAAAATTATATAAGTTTTCAATGTTGAAATTTTTTCAAAGTAGTCATCTCTGATTTTTAGCTGCATCTGCAACTGTTCTGCCTATGCACTGATCACTTGATATAGGTGGTCACATTTTCCAGAATGAGCATGGTGACCATCAAAACTCAAATCCTCTGTCTTTGGAGGGTCATTTATTCAATGTGGATATAGTAGAGGTGCCTTATTTTTATCATACACCCTATAATATAGGGTGTATAATAATATATATATTATACACTGCTTGTGTCAAGTTAAAAATTTCAATGGCTGTTAATGTTGAGGTTTTACGGTATGTTTTAGGCTCTGCTCATGTTGAGGTTTACATTTTAGGTTGCTGAAGGAGTTGTCAGTAAATTGAAATCTTGTGAAGCCTCAGATTTCCAAATGCAAGTTGATAAACTGACTGAAGAAGCAAAACTTTTCTGGTCCAGAGGAGAACAAAACATTGCCAAACACTTAACAAAGAAGATATTGAAGATGTTAGAGCAAGTAAGGTTTACTTTCTCATGTGTGAGGATGACAATTAAATGTTATATGAAAATGGTGGCTCAAGTAATTATAAGTGCTATATGATCCAACTCATGTTGATTGAAACTTTAAAACATAACAGCTTTTATGAAATTGTTTCCCTCATATTTTTTCAAAACCCCAACTCCGTTTGCTCCAAAAACTCCCCAGCATGAAATTTTGGTAGGATGTCTCACAGTAACTATAGGCATTTTGAATCATACTTTTTCAACTTTTCTTCTCCAAACTCAACCTATTTTTCCTGTCATAATGTAAGATTTGAATAAAATTTCATCTGAAAACACATCACTTTCCCAATCTTTCTTCATCATGTGTTTGTGATGTCTTGCCGTTTGCAAACATCTTTGTTTCTGTTCTTTCTAAATTAATGGCTTTTTAGAAGGAATGTAGCTCTTAATTTCATACTTGTTTAACTTTTTTAGGTCACCTAAGTGACCTATTGATATCCATTTTCATCCATCGTCGTGCATTGTGCGTTAACGTGTGAACATTTTCAGCTTCTTCTGTGAAACAATTTCAACCAATTTTGGCATATAGCATCTATGGATGAAGGGGAACAAAAATTGTGAATTTCATGGCCCCTGCTCCCCTAGGGCCTGGATGTGGGGCCAAAACCACTAAAATTAGTGCTATCTTAAAATCTTCTTCTTTACTTCTGGACATCAAGTAGTCAAACTGTTGGCATGATTGTAATCAGCATTGAGTCCTCTACCAAAATTGTTAAATTAATGGCCTCAGGGTCAGGGGTTCTAATGCTAGGGCAGGGCTATATAGATGATACAGTGAAAATGCATACATTCTTTGAAATTTTTCTTCTCTGCTCGTGGGCATTAAATAAACTAACCAAGTGCATAGTTCTGTTGAATATGGCTGTCTCTTCGAAAACTGTGAATCTCATGGCCCCAAGGTGAGGGGTTCTAGTGCAAGGGCAGGGCTATATAGATTACATAGAGAAAATGCATTAATTCTCTGAAATTCTTCTCTGTTAATGGGCATTAAATAAACTAACCAAGTGCATATGTATGTTGAATAATCCTACCTCTTCCAAAATTGTGAATTTTATTGCCCCAGGGTCAGGGGTTCTAGTGCTAGGGCGGAGCTATATAGATTATATAGTGAAAATGCATAAATTCTTTAAAATTCTTTCTTCTCTGCTCATGAGCATTAAATAAACTAACCAAGTCCATAGTTATTTTGAATAAGGCTGACTTTTCAAAAATTGTGAATTTCATTGCCCAAGGGTCAGGGGTTCTAGTGCTAGGTCTGGGCTATAAAGATTATATAGTGAAAATGAATTATTTCTTTGAAAACATTTTTTTCTGCGCCTGGGTATTTAACCAATGAACTATGTACATATTTATGAGGAGGAAGGATGCTTTCTTGAGATTTATGAATTTCAGGGTCCCTGGGTTAGGGCTTCTTGTGTTAGGACAGGACATTCCATATTGAACAGCCTTTGTAAACTCTGCCAATGCTTGACAGACCTGATTTTCGCTGTCACTGGTCTGACTATTTTTAGACAGTCTACTTTTGCTTCCAGCATTCCTCCTTAGCAGCTCTGAATCTCTCTTAGCATTGACTAAAGCAAAAATACAGAACAGAGTATGGTGGGGATGATCAACAGCTGTGCGATGAATAATCTGAAATCAATAAAATCAGAAGTATAAAAGCATCAATAGCAACAAATTTTAAAACAAGATAAAAAAATCCTTTAAATAATCTTCACCCAGCAAAGCTTAAACTGAACAAAATATATAATATTTGGAATTGAGAGGCCAATGTTGTCACAATTTGAGAGAGTTCCATTGATTAGATAAATATTCCTCCCTGAAATGGTCTTTAATAGTTACATGTATATATTACTGAATCTCTTTCTTTTATGTTCAGTAAAGACCTACTTTTTGCAGTGTTTTCTGTAGAGAGGGAGATTGATCAGCAGGTGGATTAGTGTCCATTCTAGCACACAGTTGGTACATCAAACTCAGAAACTTGTAGGATTTAATATTGTCCATGTTTATCTAAGATTTTAAGAAGCAAATTGATAGAACTGACACACTATACATGTCACATATTCTGAGTGAAATATGTTCTCAAAATTCATTACCATAATTAAACCACTAATGTCTGCATAGGTAGGATTACTGAACCATAGGGATACCAGACGGAATATGCGGATATCGTGTTTGTCCCCATGCTTCAGACATTTGATATAGTTCTGGACAGCCTGTTTTAGGCACCTCCATCTATCCTCCTCCATAGCATTCAGTTCTGACTGATCTATCTCACTCTGTTTGCTTAAAGTTCTATAATATCGACTGAAAAGACAAGAATTTTATTTGTATTTGACCAAATAAAAACTGCAAAATCATATGTAATGAAATACGTGGGGAAAAGGAACAGTATTTTAGCTCAGAAGTCCATTAAACATTACAAAATAGGAGCGAAGCAAACATGGACCAACAAAAATCTGTGGACAACTTTGTGTGTTAGCTAGTAGATTTTAATTTATTTTAACAAAAAACCCCCACACCTCCCCTTCTTTACCAATATTAACAAGTGCAATTTTACGATCAGGGTCAATAATATCAATGCAGTGCATCTTTCAAGTCATTTAGTCAGAAGGATCTTAAGTTATGGTCTGGTCTTGTTTTTCTTAATTTGACCTTGAATGAAGAAGGTGGTTAAGGTCATTTTCAAACAAATCTTCAATTACATTATTCCATTTAGATTACATGCACTGATATTTTTTAAAATAAAATATCAAGTATTTGTCAGATTCGATGTGCTGCCTTTTAATACATGTATTTGGTAGTTTGCCTCTTAATTCTTTACTGTTTCTTATCAATTCTAGGTAAAATAATTTGAAAAGTTCAGAAAATGGCACAGATTTGTTTTAGAATTGATTTTAATGATTTGGGGGCTTTATTTTGTAACCTTGATCTTGAGCCTTACAAAGGTTGATTTGTTAAACAGGTTGACCCCAATGGGTCAGAGAAAAAAGTGTCGACCTATCATTAAAATAATTATGGTAGGAACTTCCAGTGTTTTCCATAACAATTATATCCCAGACAAGATTTCAGACGGACAGACAGATAAGGTGATTTCCATATTTTACAGACAGTAGGGTGTATGGACACATTACTACAGCTTAAGTTAGATATTTACTCTTTCTCAAGATCGTCCATTCCAAGCTGTTGCATCCTTGTTATTTCCTTTTTTGCCTTTATCATCAAGTTCTGCTTGGCTTCAAATGTACTTGACTTCATGTAGTTCACAATGTGTTGGTACTGGCCATCAGCAAACCGAGCCAGAGAAAGATAGGCATCTAGAATTGTATCCCCTTTCTCCTCCAAGCTCTCTAACAAACTCACTGTCTGAAGGAATATCATTTTGTCATCATTCCCAAGCCCTCATTCTCAAAGAATAGATAATTTCTGAATTCAGGGGACAAATAAGCTTACTACAATTCAAGTATTCCTTGTCTCATTTCTTCCATAAATTCAAAAATAACCTTGTACATCATTACGTGACAATATCTTACCTTTTCAAGATACTCTTCCATAATGGTGTTGGGATCTTCTAAATTAGTTTCTGCTGCCCAGTTTCCATACATACTGAGTACTCTAGGGTACAGCTTTGCTGCTTCCAAGTTGCTTTCTTGTTTCTTATTGAAATAAAAAAAAATAGAGTGCCCCACCACTGCATGATACATCTGTCAAATAATTTCAATTATCATGAACAGTTTAAAGTGCAAGAAAATCATGTCAACCTTGATTCCATGATTTTCCTATTCCTTAAAGTATTTGATGTTTATACCCCTTTGGTGTAGGCAATAATTATAACAAATATTACATCATAAATAAGTTAGACCTTGTCATATCCCCATCATATTAAACAATATCAAATAAGTCTTTTTAAAACAGCTTAATCTATACCAAATTAATGTTGAAACTAAAGGGCTGGCCATCAAATGACATATGCTATAAACTGACTAGCAGTTCTCCTGTCTAATTCCCAAAGGATACAGATAAGAGCTGCTTGATCAGAGATGCTCTACAAAAAATGATTGAGACAGCTAGCCTTCCTACATTGAACTCATTAATCTTTCACTGGATGCTTGTTCACACTCCCAAGGGATAAATGGATCGGAATTATCTACCACAAAACGATCTTTGAAAATTTCTTCCTTTGCTCCTGGGTATTATGCCAATGATCTAATTACATATTTATGATGAAGAAAGCTGGTTTTTTTCAAAATGGTTAATTTCTGGGCCCCTAGGTCAGAGGTATATGGAAGGGGGGGTGTACATTGTCTAAAAATATATTAATGCTTTGAAATTTGGTATTAATCAACAATTTATGATGAAATAATATTCATGATAAAATTTCCAAAATTTTGAAATATGTAGCCCGAGGGTCTGTGGTTCCTGTGGGACAAGGTGCACAACTGGTTACAAAGTAGAAATGCATTTTCTTTTTGTTACTCTGATCTACCTCTGGGTATTTAGTAACCAAAGTAAGCATTCTAAGTGTACAATTGTGATAAGCAATGGTGCTTCTTTCAAAATTGTGAATTTAATGGCCTCTGGTTTGAAGCATGAATCAAAATCAATTGTTGGAAAGTATTTATGGGATACTCAGGTGACCTATAAGGCCCTTGGACCTCTTGTTCTTTCTTAGAGTCGTTTCACTTAAGGATATCCTGGTAACAATCTTTGTTTTCAGCTCTCTTATTGTAAATCTCCTATCTTGCAACGCTAGGTTCTTTATCACTCTTTCTTGTCTATGGGTGACTTTGCTTTTTCTCCCTTGTCTAGGCAAGTCGTGCAATGTGCCATGTAACTTACACTTCTTATACCACTGCATGAGGCCTTAGTGAGAGATTCGTCTTACTGCAAAATAACAAAGTCCAAAAATGTAGGAAAAAATCTTTTCAATAGTAAGAATTACAGGGGTTTTTTTTCAAAAAAGAAATAATGAATAATCTTACCTTTTGGCATGGTCTCTATGTGCAGTTTTTCATTTTTTGTCATAGATCCCAATGAAACCGAGAGGAAAATGATAAATAATCAAAGTTCATTGAAAAATATTAATCTTTAAGAATTGAATTAAATATTTCGACCACATACTACTGCAGAAACTACAGTAAATGAATTTTTTTTAAAAATGATATTGAAGATTCATTATAATTTTTGTATCATTTTATGTAAAATTATTTTTTTTTTTGTTTGCTTAAAATCTATATAGAGCGTCTTTTAAAAAAATCATTAAGTTTTTAAAGGGTGTGTGCCCTTGATAAAGGATATCTAATACAGTTCAAGGGCATTACCTTGTTCTTTCGCTATTATGCTGTAAAATATTTTTGGAAACATATGACCTTTATTTGAGGCGGAAAACCATGTGATTTCAAAAAGTGTGCGGAGCTGTATACTTTACAGCAATCTTTAATAGTAACAAATGTAATGTATGTTATAAGAGAAATTCCACCTCTCATAGGTAAAATTATAAAGCGCTGGTCAAGAAGAATTTTGGTAACAGAAAATTGCTTGTTAAATCAGAGAGAACTTAATGAGTTTAGTGTGAGGAGCTAACTGGTAGAGCATCTCTGATCATGATCAAGCAAGTGTTATCTATAGCCCTTGAGAATTTGGCAAATGGGTCAGCCTGTTGTATTAAAGATAATTCTTGTTGGCTAGCCTAAGTTTTAAAATTAATTTGATGAAGAGTAATTAAAACTAATTTTATATTGCATAGTAAACTAATCTGATATTATATATGATATTATTAAAACTCATTTTAGTGGGGCGGGGTTGGAATTAGCATGTCTATTTGTCCATATGAATTGCAGATTAAAACCTGTCATAAAATTTGTTGCTATTGATGCTTTTATACTTCTGATTTTATTGATTTCAGATTATTCATCGCACAGCTGTTGATCATCCCCACCATACTCTGTTCTGTATTTTTGCTTTAGTCAATGCTAAGAGAGATTCAGAGCTGCTAAGGAGGAATGCTGGAAGCAAAAGTAGACTGTCTAAAAATAGTCAGACCAGTGACAGCGAAAATCAGGTCTGTCAAGCATTGGCAGAGTTTACAAAGGCTGTTCAATATGGAATGTGTATTGTACAACAATGCAACAATACGTTTTAGCTCACCTGAGCCGAAGGCTCAAGTGAGCTTTTCTGATCAAAATTTGTCCGTTGTCGTTGTTGTCGTCGTTGTAAACTTTTTACATTTTCATCTCTTTCTCAAGAACCGCTGGGCCAATTTCAAGCAAACTTGCCACAAAGTATGCTTAGGTGATGGGAATTCAAGTTTATGCAAATGAAGGGCCACGCCCTTATTCAAAAGGAGATAATTTGGAATTTATGAAAATTTGGTGGTATGTTTTAAAAATCTTCTTCTCAAGAACCACTGTGCCAGAAAAGATGAAAATTATAGGGAAACATCCTCATGAAGTGTAGATTCAAATTTGTTCCAATCATGACCCCCGAGGGTAGGGCAGGCACAATGGCCGACCAAACTTTTACATAGAAATATATAGGAAATGTCTTGAAAAAATCTTCTTCTCAAGAATAACACAGCCATAATTGATCATATTTGTATAAAAGCATCCTCAGGTAGTGTAGATTCAAATTTCACATAGAAATATACAGTGGACCTTCAGATTTCCGGATGCTTCAGTATCCGGACGATTTATCATCTATACAGAATTTATTTTATGTTATTTGTCTTGTTTAACTGGTGATTCAGGTATCTGGACGCTTCACATATCCGGACAAATTTAATAGGAACCAAAGCGTCTGGATAAATGTATAGGAAATTTCTTTTTATATCTTCTTCTCAAGAATAACAAAGCCATAATTGATCAAATTTTTATGGAAGCATCCTCAGGTAGTGTAGATTCAAGTTCCTTCAAATCATGACCCTCGGGGGTAGGGCTGGGCCACAATTCTTTAAAAATCTTCATCTCAAGAGTACCAAAGCCATAATAGATCAAATTTATATGGAAGCATCCTCAGGTAGTGTAGATTCAAATTTGTTCAAATCTTGACACATAGGGGTAGGATGGGGCCAAAATGGCCAACCAAAGTTTTACAAAGAAATATGAAGGAAAATTCTTTTAAAAATCATCTTGTCAAGAATAGGAAAGCCATAATTGATCATATTTATATAAAAGCATCCTCAGATTATGTAGATTCAAATTTGTTCAAATCATGACCCCTGGGGGTTGGGGGGGGCCTCAATAGCCGACCAAAGTTTTTCAAAGAAATATATAGGATTTTTTTAAAAAAATCTTTTTCTCAAGAATTTCAAAGCCATAATTGATCATATTTATATGGAAGCATCATCAGGTTGTGTAAATTCATGTAGTTCAAATCATGACCCCGGGGGGTAGGGCGGGGCAAAAATTACCAACCAAAGTTTTTTTCATAGAAATATATAGGAAAATTCTTTAAAAATCTTCTCAACAAGAACAGCATAGCCATAATTGATCATATTAATATGGAAGCATCGTCAGGTAGTTTAGATTCAAGTTTGTTGAAATCATGACCCCCTGGGATAGGGCGGATCCACAATAGCCAGTCAAAGTTTTACATAGACATATATACTCAACAAAAAAAGAAACGCATATTGTTTTACTCATCAAAGAAATTTTTAGAATGTACATGAAACAACAATTTTTTATATCAATGGATACCTGTGACCTATTTAAAGGACAACATGGGGTTTTAAAACCCAAGTGTTGAATTATCTCCCTTGATTAAACATGTTTATGAAAGTAGTGTTTTTCACGCCCAAACAAAGATGAATACAACCAGGCTAACGATGATACTAAATGGAGCTACGCAACAGGAAGTTGCAACTGTATTTGAAATAAATCAATGGGCTTTGAAACCTTAAAACTAACGTCTGAAGACCACTATCATGCCATCCGCATGTAACCACAACCAGACTGGACCGTCAGACACCCCCTTCTTCATCACCTCATGCGATTTAGAACTTGCTGTAAAGCTGCTGCTATAATTGCTGGATGATAAAATCTGCATAAAAATGCATAAATTGTTCGCAAGCGACTGAAATGAGATGGTATTCCTCCACAATATCCGTACATTGGAAATCCACTCGCATTGAGACTTTGCACAGTACATATTGTTATGCCCCTTGAATTTGGGGGCAATGAAAATGACATCAACTTGACTTTTCAATTTGCAATATTGATTTTTATCACAACACACTCTAAAATCGCTTAAATAATATAAGGTTTAAACTGAAAACTTAGAATTTCATATTATTCTGATTATGCGTTTCTTTTTTTGTTCAGTATATATGAAAATTCTTTCAAAATCATCTTCTCAAGAATAGCAAAGCCATGATTGGTCATGGGACTACTTTTGGATTTAAACTTTTCAATAATTAACCAATTTCTACTTTTCCTAGCCACAATGCACAGGTTAGCGATGTGGCCAATGGGCCTCTTGTTTTTGTATATGGTCTATTTATCGGGTTACTTGAGTCACTATTGCTATCCGGTTTCGTCCGTTGTGCATCATGTGTTAACATTTGAAAATTTTCAGCCTCTTCTCTGAAAACGCTGGACATATTTCAACCAATTTCTGCATAAGCATCTTTGAGTGAAGGAGAGCAAAAATTGTGAATTTCATAGTTTCTGCACCCCTGGAGCCTGGGAGTTGAGGTCAAAAACCAGTAAAATTATTTCAAATTTTAAATATCTTCTTCTTTACTCCTGATCATCAAGCAGTCAAACTGTTGGTATGATTGTAATCAGCATTGAGTCCTCTACCAAAATTATGAAATTCCTGGCCTCAGAGTCGGGGTTCTAGTGCTAGGATGGGGCTATATAGATTATAAAGTGAAATTGAATTATTTCTTTGAAAATCTTCTCTTCTCCTGGGTATTCAATAATCTAACCAAGAACATAGTTATGCTGAATAAGGCTACTTCTTCCAAAATTGTGAATTTCATGGTCTCTGCCCTCCTGCGGGTTGGGCCAAAACTTGTAAAATTCATGCAATCTTTAACAAATCTTCTTTACTCCTTGACATGAATTGAAGCAGTCAAACTGTTGGTATGATTCTAATCAGCATTTAGTCCTCTACGAAAATTATGAAATTCATGGCCCAAGGGTCGTCAGGGGTTCTAGTGCTAGGGCAGGGCTATATAGATTATGTAGGAAAATGCAAAAATTCTTTAATATTCTCCCCCTCTGCTCATGGGCATTAAATGAACTAACCAAGTGCATAGTTATGTTGAATAAGGATGCCCTTTCCAAAATTATGAATTTCATGGCCCAGGGTCAGGGGTTCTGGTGTTAGGATGGAGCTCTATTGATTATATAGTGGAAATGTATTGATTTTTAGCTCACCTGAGTTGAAAGCTCCAGTGAGCTTTTCTGATCACCCATCATCCGTCTGACAGGCAGAACCCATTTTTAAATTAAACAATTAGACCCTTCCAGTGGAAGATTCCATTATGGCCAAATTGGTCAAACGTAAATATAAACAAAAGGCAAGTAGGTACTGAGGAATACAATGTAAATTAATAAATATTAAACAACTTTAATAACACTTTGATAATTTAACGATGCCGCCGCAGACATAATAAGCTTGGAGTTGTAACAAAAGAACAGCTGATTCAAAATCTGTTAAATCACCTAATCTTAAAATATTCGGAAACCAGTGATTTACTGGACACTGCACATATTAACTATAAATTATGGAGTATGTAACTAATTATTCTCCTTGATTGCGACATATTAAATTCGGGGGCTGAAAAGGAAAGTGTAAAATGGTGATTGACATGACATATTTATTTGTCTTCTTCGTGTGTCGAATTCCTTATTTTCTTTATTCTAGAATCGTAAATATTTGACGATATCGTATGTGTGTATTGTTAATATAATGTCCATATACAGTATATTTGCGGATTACTACTACTGATAAGCATAGAATAAGATAAATAATAGATATAATTGATACTTTTACCAAAAATCATCTGAGTAACCGGGTACTCGATCGGAAGATGAAGCGAGTAACCGCGGTTATTAAAATTGTCCGATTTGCCAACACTACTAAAAACACAAATCAATCTTTCATTCAATTATATCATATTTCATTAGAAAATTATCACAGGTAACTATGAGAATGTCTAAAAAATAATATTCAAATCTCAGCATAAATGAGATATATCCCAGAAATGTTGGAGGCAAATCGTTTAAGAAAAAATTCTGCTGAGGTAGAAATCTTCTTTTGAGGCAAGATATTTATATATTGGTTTAAACAAACTTGAATGATGCTTGCAAATCAATGAGAAAGGCTCTATTTTGTCTTACATGTATGTAAGCTATAACAGTGAGATTAACAGACAAGAGGAGAATACCAATTAATACATATTATTAAGCTCTTACTGGATTTATACAGTAGTATTACTTACAGGTATTTCATCTGTTGGCACAGCAACATTATCCATCTCTTTAAGCTGTGTGATCCAGAGTCTTTTATCTAAAGTTATTGGTTCTGTAAGCAGACATATGACTTACAATGAGAGACAAATTGTCAATAAAATTCATATCTATAAGCATGCAGTTTTTTTTATTACCAGTAATTGTTTTAATTTTATTCATCAAATTTGAACCACTAGCTGTGGTGCAATGAAATAGGTTTTATTACCAGTAATTGTTTTAATTTTCTTCATCAAATTTGAACCACTAGCTGTGGTGCAATGAAATAGGACTATGAATAACAATGTATTTCTTCTAAAACAGAAACAATAACATAGGTATTCAGAGATTACAGAGCTCAGCTCAAGGACTGTTATTTTTAAGTGAGGCAAATTAGAGATTTCTCTTCTTAATCTGGGTTTTACAAGCAAACACGTGATACTTACCTCAAAATAACTTAGCTATGGATTTTCCCTGTCTAGTACCCTAACTCAACAACAGAGAAACACTCCCTCTAGATCCCCCTACTTCAACACATGTGCCTACCACTATGTGCTTTTTCTGATTTTGTTAGATTCAGCCTTATTTAACATAACTATATACTCATTTAGTTTATTTAAATCCCAGGAGCAGAGAAGATTTTCAAAGAAATAATGCATTTTCACTATATAATCTATTTAGCCCCACCCTAGCACTAGAACCCCTGACCCCAGAGCTATGAATTTCAAAATTTTGGTAGAGGACTCAATGCCGATTACAATCATGCAAACAGTTTGACTGCTTGATGTCCATGTGTAAATAAGAAGATTTTTAAAGATTGTATTAATTTTAGTGGTTTTGGCCTCATCCCTCAGGCCCCAGGGAAGCAGGGACCAAGAAATTCACAATTATTGTTCCCCTTTACCCATAGATGCTATATGCCAAATTTGCTAGGTTAAAATTGGTTGAGTGGTTGCAGAAGAAAAGCAGAAAATGGTCAAAAGTTAATGCACAATGCACAACAACAGATGAAAACAGATAGCAATAGGTCATCTGAGTTTACTTAGGTGACCTAGAAAGACAGACAAATTAAAAGATCACCAAAACTTAAATTTAAAAAAATTATGACTTGAAGAAGACCTCTATTTAATTTGTGGTCAAAAGGTCAAAGGTCATAAATTCTTACACTTTGTGTGTGGAAATCTTTCATTTCTAGGCCATATCTCAAGAAGCTTTGAGTTTTTGCAATTAACATATTATACTATAACTCTCTATATACCCCCACCACCCTTCTGTCCATCCCTCCATTTGGCTGTATTTCTGTCTTTCTGTAACACTTTCATTTCCAAGTGATATCTTAAGAAGCCTTTGATTTTTTGCAATTATTGAACTTTTGCAATTAAATTCTAAATGATAACTCCCTTTGGCCTAAAGAAGACACCTATTGATTATGAAGTCAAAAGGTTTAGTAGAGGCTAAATTAGACACACCTGGTTTTTTGAAAAAATTTGACAATGTAGAGTATCATGTAAACATGTATGCGATATGTATGCGATCTATTGTTTGCATTTAATTCCTCGCTAAATCAAGTTCGTCAAAGGCAGAAAGGAAAGATTCTTGTTTAGCATGTGAGAGACCCCCGGTTCAAACCCCAATTGAGCCTTTAAAAAAAAATCAATTATTAATGAAAATATTTAGGATCTGATGAAATGAAAAAGTTCATTGGCGAAAACCAAAGCCAAAATGTATTATCCTCTCCTACTCTGGCTGTAGTTGAATGAGAAAGGAAATATTTCATAGCCCATGAAATATTGACCAATATGAGAAAAGCATAGTCTGAAAATGAACTTTGATGTAACCTTTCAATACCCAATCGCAGTTTACGAAATATTTTTGTTTACTTTACTGATGATGTCAGTAGTTGATTTCAATTGTAATGGAAACAAATATAGTCATTTGCTGAAGATGAAGTCATAGCATTCACTCGTAAAAACTGTAGAAGTTTTTTTTCCAAGGGGCCATAATTCCGCGCAATCTCAATTTCTGTTTAATCCGCGGGTAGAAAATCATGTGGATTTCTCAGACTGTCACTATATGCCTTACCTTTGTATAAAGTACGCTTAGACAAATTTCCGCGGGAAAAATGTGACCGCGTCCATAGCATAAATTAATACCACACAGAATAAAGTACTTCTACAGTATTTAAGATAACAATGATTTATAAGATCAAGCAGCCACAGGTAGGAGAGAAAGCTATAAGCTGACTCGGAACCATGGCTTGAGACAATGAAAGAAGTTATGACGTGTACAAAATATTATTATTGTGTGATAAATATTTTAAATTAAAATAATCTTCTTAAACACATTTTAAAGAATAAGCAGTCAAATCTTTATAGCCATATTGGCATTTTTTGTTTGCTTCAGTGCATAATTTAATAATTCTGCAAATCAGGGGAAAGGAGGTGGGTTCAGACATCCCCCAATAATCCTAGTATCCTCCTCTTTTTGCCTTCAGCAGAGGACACAAATTATCTGAGTTAGCTTGTTCTATAATAATTTAAAAGTACATATTTGAACAATTCACCCTTGTTTCCTTTTTATAAGGAAGGTAATGGGTGATGCCTGTGGCATTATAGACTTTTTGTGTTGTATTGGAAACAAAACTGGCCCCAAGACCATCAAATGAGGATAAACTTAAGTCAAAATTTCAAATCTACAACTTGGAAATAATTGTGTTATCATGTGTTTGAACTGAAATTACTTTACAAACTGACAAATTTTTATGCACTTGTTTTACATAACACAAGAAATTCAAATTGTCCTCAATTTATAGTCTTGAACATGATGTGATAAAAAACTATATTTTTGTGCGCGACACACCTTCTACCCATGGTGTATCAGCTGACAAAGTTTGATAACTCTAGGCCTTATAGTATTAAAGTTATGAGCCGGACATGAGAAAAGCTAACAGATGGACAGACGGACGGACACGAAGCCTATAACATAATACGTCCCGTATTAAGACGGGCGTTTAAAAATTGTTTTAGTATGGCTATTAATTGCAACGAAGTGGAGATATATTTTGTGACCAGTTAGAGGAAATAGATTTCTTTTATTATAAGCAGTGAGAACCAATACAGTCATACAGGATACAGAACAGATAGTCTGGTAGTTGTTTATGCAATTTGAATATTTTCATTTTCTTCTCTTGGAACCCACACCTGGGGTCTTGGGGTTTTAAAAATTACTGCAATCTTTACCCTGTAGGAATTACTTTAAAAAGTTTTTAGCCTTTACCCAAAATTAAGAACTTTCGGCCCCTGAGTGTAGTGTTCTGGTGTTCTGGCAAAAGTCAGAATTCTTAATAAAAGAGTCACAATTAAAACAAGAGGCCTATGGGCCACAATGCTCACCTGAGCACTGTGGCCAGGAAAAAAAGCAAAAATCAATCCAGTTTTAAAAAGCTTAAATGGATGTGGTCCTGACCTATCCCTAATACAAAGAGGGGGGTGTGGGATATGATTTGAATTAGCTTGAATTGACTGAGGATGCTTGTAAACATATTTCTTTATAAACTCAATGTGGCTTTTTTTCCTTATAAGTTTGAACTTTCATTTAAGCCCAATCCTACCCCCAGGGGTCATAATGAATAATTGGAACAGATCTACTTTACCTGAGGATTTTCCATATTAATATCACCAATCATGGCTTTGGTGAAGATTTACTGAAGAAGATTTTGAAAGATTTTGAAAACATTTCCTATGTAAAAACTTTAATCATCCTTTGTGGCCCCGCCCTACCCTTGGGTCATTATTTGATCAAATTATAATTTACACTACCTGAATATAAACTGACATACATTTTAACTTTCCTGACACAGTGATTCTTGAGAATATTTTTAAAAACATTTCCTATATATTTCCATGTAAAACTTTGATTGTCCCTTGAGGCCCCACCCTACTGCGGGTCATGATTTGAACAAACGCAAATCTTCACTACATGAGGATGATCCTACATAAGTTTCAACTTCTCTGACACAATGATTCGTGAGAAGAAGATTTAAAAAAAAAATTCCAATATATTCCTATATATGTAAAACTTTAATCCTCCATTGTGGGCCCGTCCTACCCCCATGGGTCATTATTTGAATAAACTAGAAACTCATTCACCTAAAGATGATTCCACTAGAGCTTCGTCTTTCCTTGACCAATGGTTCTGGAGAAAAAGTTGTAAGATTTTTCCTTTATATTCATATGTAAAACTTTGATCGTCCATTGTGGCCCCGCCCTACCCCCAGGGGTTATGAATTGAACAAACTTGAATCTACTTCACCTGAGGATGATTCCACATGAGTTTCATCGATCTTTCCTGGACCAATGGTCCTGGAGAAGAAGTTTTTAAAATATTTATCCTATATATTCCTATGTAAAACTTTAACCATCGATTGTGGCCCTACCCTACCTACGGGGAGGGGGGGGGGTCATGATTTGAACAAACTTCAATCTACATAAACTGAGGATGCTTCCACATGAGTTTCATCTTTCCTGGCTCAGTGGTTCTAGATGAGAAGATTTTTAAAAGATGCCATTATTTTTTTTAATTATTCATAATTATCCCCCCTTGGAAAAGCATGTAACCCTTCATTAGAACATCCTTAAATTCCCTTCACCTAGAATACTTTCTGGCAAGTTAGGTTGAAATTGGCCAAGTGGTTCTTGAGAAGAAAATGAAAATTTGAAAAGTTTATAATGACAATGAGAGACCAAGAAGATATTTTGATCAGAAAAGCTCACTTGAGCCTTTGCTCAGGTGAGCTAAAAACTAGTGTTGGCAACGAGTACCCGGTTAACCGTCGAACAATGCGAGTATCAGTTAGTAAAACTGCTATTCGGTTACTCGGATAAAATAAATTCTACATAGTAAAGACATAGAAAATGAATGTTTTATAATTTATAAATGTACCGGTATACTATCTCACACATTTCCCTAATTTTAGGTACCAATAGACTTGATCTATTGCATGGTTGTAGTGGATCAAACTGTTTTGATTGGT
This sequence comes from Saccostrea glomerata, assembly GCA_003671525.1. Taxonomy (NCBI): domain Eukaryota; kingdom Metazoa; phylum Mollusca; class Bivalvia; order Ostreida; family Ostreidae; genus Saccostrea; species Saccostrea glomerata. The sequence continues at coordinate 3,513,951 of PRKT01000017.1, read as the reverse complement.
TTTCACAGTTTATATAATTGATAGCTTTGATTGCTTGGGGTATACATCTTTTGAAGGCCTGAGTTATAATTACCTCAATTAATTTCCTCTTGTAAATAGACAAAGCACAGTTTGGGCAAAACCATGATTTTATCAAATCATATCTCCAGGGATAGGGTGGGGCCACAATAGGGGATCCAAGTTTTACATTGAAAAATATTAAAAAATCATCTTCTCAAGAATAGCAAAGCAATGATCAGTCATACTAGTATTTATGTGGAAGCATTCTCAGGTAGTGTAGAATTAATTTCTTCAAATCATAAACCCACTGGTAGGTTGGGGCCACAATGGTGGATCAAAGTTTTACACAGAAAATAAAGGGAAAAATCTCAAGAACAGAAAAGCTATGTTTAGTCATTAATTTAACTATTGTTCGTGCAACCAGATCCAGAAGAGCTAATGGGATAGTAAGGTGTCCATCTTCATTCATCTGTCTGTCTCTGTCTGTCCATCTGTAAACAATTCTTAAAAATCCTCATCTCCAACAGTTTTGGTCTGATTTCAATATAACTTGGCACACAAGTAGATTAAATTAAGTTACATAATTTTCTGTATCGTTTTTTTATTTCAATGAACGGTGTTGCTGTGGTTACTAAGAAAATAGACATTTCTTTGAAATACTTCAAAATGCTACCCCTCCAATTACAGTATAATTTGGCAAAGAAGTAGACTACACTGAAGTACGTAATTCTCTTTATTGTTTTTTTTTATTTTTGTGTATGATGTTGCTATGGTAACTAAATTGAAATTTCTGTAGAATTCTTTTAAAAGACTTGTCCTACAGTTCTAGTCTTATTGTAATCTTGCCACAAAAAGACAAATCAAGGATCATTATTCTATTTATTGCTTTTTGCAAATAAAATTTCAACTCGAACTGCTTCTTTTCCTTTATTATAAGTACAAACCAGTAGAGCTACAGTCTCGACAGTCTTTTTATATGGATCGAAGCATCCTCAGGTAGTGTAGATTCAACTTTGTTCAAATCATGACCCTCGGGGGTAAGGTTGGGCCACAATGGACGATCAAAGTTTTATGTAGCAATTATAAATAGGAATAGTCTTCTCAAGAAAAACAGTCATGATTGGTCATTTTTAGCTTATGTGAGTTTTTCTGATGAAAGATTGCCCAAGTGAAAGAGTGATGAAAGAGTCTGTTGTCTGGTGACTGTCATTTGTAAACTTTTTCTCAATTTTAACTTATTCTCAAGAACTTAACTGAGCCAGTTTCAACCAAACTTGCCACTAATATGACTAATCATGGTTTTGCAAAATCTGTAAAAGTTAACTAGTTAAAAAGTAGTTAAAAGCATTTTTAATGCATTTCTAGATAATGATTAAAGTGAAATGAACCAAATTTACAAGACATGTACATGTGTACATGTAATAGTAAGGAGATGGTCATTTTGCATGCTAAAAGTTTTTGAAGAGTTATCTGCACTTAATTTCTCACAATTTCTGCAGTAATTATTTAATTTTATTTCATAGTTTAATAAAGAGGGTTTCACCAAGAGATTTCTTGAAATCCAAATTACTTTTTACAATATCTAATAAAAACATGTGCTGCCCATTGACTTCAATGTAAAATTCAAGGTGCAATTAATACTCCTCCTAAAGTTTTGGTCTGATTTCAAAATAACTTGGCACACAAGTAGACTACACTAAGATACATAATTCTGTGTGTCAGTTTTTGATTTTGTTGAATGGTGTTGCTGTGGCTTTTAAAAAAATAATCTATGTGAAATACTTTCAAAATTCTACTCCAAATGCAGTTTTAGACTGATTATAATGAAATTTGGCATGCAAGTAGACTACACTGAGATACATAAATATCAGTTTTGTTTTGTTTTGTTTTTTGATGAACGATGTTTCCATGGTAACTTAAATTGAAAATTCAGATCTGTAAAATTTTATTAAAAGCTACTCCTAAAGTTGTAGTCTTATTGCAATCATGCCACAAAAAAAAGACTTATAATTAAGGATCATTATTCTATTTACTGTATACAGAGTTATTTTTGCCCCATGTTATTTTCGACCTTTTACACTTGCTCACAGTTTTGCCAAGTTTTAAATTCGCCCATTCACATTTCTCTATAAGACATTATACAGTGTTCTTTTATTTGTTCTGTTTGAATATGTCCAAATGTGACTAGGGTGAATGAATGAGGCAAAAATAAAACGAGGGCAAAAATTTCCCTCCTTCATTCTGTGAAAAGTTTGAAGTAATTCTTCTGATCATTTCTTCATCTGATTCTATCTGTTCTGCCTATCTGTTAACTGCCTCAGTGTCATTAGTAACTTTGTGTTTCAACTACGAAAAGAATTCCCAAATTACTTCATCAAGTTCCTAATATTCAGAAAATATTCTGGAAAAAATAAGACTTTTGAATATCATTTTTTGCACTTTTTGATAACTCTGCTATTATGGTAACACCCAAACATTCTAAAAATAATTTTTTTCTTCACTTTTTTCCATTTTTAGGAATGACTAATTCTTGGGCAAATTAATGGAGTATAACCTGATTTGGGTCATTTTACCTTTTAAGGTCACCTGAGTCATTGCTATTGTCCATCGTATGTCGTTAGTCGTCAATCAGTCGTAAACTTTTGAACATTTTCAGTTTCTTCTCTATTGATTAAATAAATGAAATTACATTAATTCTTTGAAAATCTTTTTCTCTGCTCTTGGGTAATAAACAAACTACCCAGGTATATAGTTTTGATGAGCAAAGGTGTCTCTCAAAAATTGTAAAACTCATGGCCCCCCAGGGTAAGGGGTTTTTGTGTTAGGCTGGGGCTCTTTTAATTGTGTAGTGAAAATTCATTTATTCTAGCTGTTAAATAATCATTTCCAATCCTTAGTGTTGAGCAGATAAACAAAGTGTATAGTTATTATGAATAGGGTTGCTTAGTTGAGTCACACTACGTAAGTGTATTTTATTGTACATTTATTGGACATTTCCGCTAATGTTACATTTAAGGATGCACTCTAATGGACTTGCTTCAGATGCTGGATCTGACCTACATTTTTTGATGAGTAAACAAGATAAAGTTTTTTATGCAGGTCTCATTTCTTAGTAACTATAAGCCCTATGTTGACTTAACCTGCATGGAAGACATCTAAGGATGCACACTACCGGACCTGCTTCTGATGCTGAATCTGTCCTACATTTTGTAAATTTTACATTTCTAAATCTTCTGATATGGATGAATCATCAGGTAGTTAAAAATTAAGCCCCCCCACCCCACCTCATTTAAACGTTTTAGTACTTAGCTGATTTGTGCTTTTTCATAGCCAATATTCTCAGGTGAGCCATTGGCCCATTTGCCCTCTTGTTAGCTCACCTGGGATGAAAGCTTGTGAGCTTTTCTGACCAATTTTGTCTGTAGTCTATCTGTCTGTCTGTTCATCTGTAAGCTTTTCACATTTTTTTACTTCTTAACCACATAATCAGCAATTTTCAGGCTAACTTGCCACAAAGCATCCTTTGGTGAAGAGGATTCAATTTTGTTCTAATGAGGGCCATGCCCTTATTCAAGGGGAGATAATTAAAGAATTGTGAAGATATAGTGGTATGATTAAAAATCTTCATAAGAATCACTAGCCAAGAAAGGTTATAGGAATCTCATACATGTTGGAAACCTCTACTTGTGTTGATTCAATTTTTATCAAGTCTTGACCACTGGGGTAAGAGTGGCATCACCATGGGGGATAAAAATTCTTCATAAGAATATATATTAAAAAAAATTCTTCTCGACAATGGGGTATCAATCTGTGGAATATGTTTGAGAAGATTTGTGCTCGAGGACGACAAAGCCATTTGCTACCTTGATATGGAATCATCCTCAGGTAGTTTAAAATTGAAGCCCGGCCCCTACCCCTGTAAACTTTTCAATACACACTAATTTTAGCTTTTTCCTAGCCTTGTGCTCAGGTCAGCGACATGGTCCAGGAGCCTCTTGTTTTTAAAGTATACTTTGTTTTTTATTTGATACCAAGCAGGGGTATTAGTTTTATAAAAACACTTCCATTTTGTTTTGTATGTTTAGGCATTGCTTTTGAGCAAGGAAGGATTTTACCAACCCCTGAGACTGTCCCTTTCCGATTGACCAGAGACATAATTGATGGAATGGGTGTTTGTGGAGTAGAAGGAACATTTAGAAGGTGTGTTAATAGTATAATAAAAACACATGGGAAAAGTATTCTTTATTGGACTTATAAACAGAAAATAATTCTGAATTTAGTAATGGAGTTCATACATATGTACTACTGTATACAGGGTTATTTTCGCCCCGTTTTATTTTCGCCTTTCACACTTGCAAACAATTTTGCCCCGTTTTAAATTCGCCCAATCATATATAGTTTTTATTACAGAAATTATACTGTATTATTTCCTTTTGCCCCGTTTTAAATTTGCCCAAATGAGTATAGGGTGAAAGGGGCGAAAATAAAATGGGAGCGAAAATTTCCCTGTATACAGTATACTTTTCTTTACTTTATGTACTTTATTCCAATGTCCGTAGAACACTTTATTGCTGAGAATAGCACATATGATTTTGTACATATTTTTTCATCAAAATTGCAAGTTTTGTACTACACAGTGCTTTTGGTCTTTAGTTTGAACAATTATAGCTGAACATGATTCATGAAAAGAATCTCTCCACCATTTTTGATCAAACTCATGCATTTCTTTTTCCTTTCAGTATATTTTTAAAAGGACAAGGAGCATCATGTTCTATTTTTAGCTCACTTGATTTGTAAGATCAAGTAACTTTTATTGATCATTCATCATCTGGCATACTTATATGGTCATCCATTCATAAATTTATTAACTTTACCTTTTAACAGTTTCTTTCAAAATACATACATGGGCTAAGTGGACTAATTTTGATCAGAAATGGGTACATAATATTCTTGAGTAAAGGAGATTCTAAATTGTTTAGATGAAGTCCAAATATTTTCTGGCACTCTGTTTTTTGTTTTAGTTCCTCCCATTTGTTCTCTAATCTAACAGAAGATTATTTGAAGACCGAAATAAAAACTGATTTTGAGTATAAATGGATATGACTTACCTAAACTGATTAAATATATATATTAAAGATGCTGTGAAAAAACCATGGATGTGATGCATAATAACCAGGAGGCTTTGTTGACCATTTTGGAAGTCCTTCTGTATGACCCCCTCAACAACTGGACGATATCCCCTCAGAAAGCAGCGGCCCTGCAGAGTCTTCGGGACAGAATGGACACAGAGACTTCAGAGCTCAATGCCACAAAAAGCAGTTTGGTGGATATTGATGCAGTCAATGCAAGTGTGCAACAAGGTTAGTTAATTTTTTGTTTGTTAGTACAAAATATATAGGCTAATTTTCCCCTCAAATTAATTTTTTTTTTAAGAAAGATTTGTTTTTCGAGTACATGTACATGTATTTAAGGGGTGATCAAAAAGTTCGTGGAATTCATTTCTGAAATTTTATTGTGATTTGATGAAATCAAACAATAGGCATACTCATAATACAGATTTATGCAACAAAACTGGAAAATTATATGTTTTTTTAACTTTGTTGCTGCCGGGCGCATAGTGTTTCACAAACACATCTTGTTTATCCTGTTCATCCTATTTCTCTTAAGTAAGTATGTAAATTTTATTTAAAGTCCGCATTTTGTTCAGTGATCAACAAATAACATGAGCTCTGTATAGCTCTTACACAGACTATGCTTGCTTTTGGGAAAGCTTCATTTATCAGTTTATTTTATATTTTATGGATCCTCTGAGTTGTTGTTTTATACTCAGATGACTGTCAAGGCCCTAGGGCCTCTTTTTATACCCGTGAAGCAAATTATAAAACAGCATAAACTGACCCAAACCTTGTTATACTCAAATAATTTGGCCAAGAATTAGTCGTTTAAAAATTAGATAATTTTAAATGAAATAATGAGCATGGTTTTCTTTTCTTTCAAGTTGGATATATTCTTGGATTGGGAGACAGACACATACAGAACATTCTGATTGATACAAATTCTGCTGAGCTGGTACACATAGATTTGGGTAAGTTAACTGTGTTATCTAATACAATTGCATTAGCACAGTTTTCTTAGTAAAACCAATATTTTAATGTCAGACACTAATACATTTAATTTTGTCAGAAGATGCTGCAGGTGTTGTAACAGTATTTCAGCTAATGTTCACATACGAGAAAATCATGGCTGACACAAAATAATTTCTGAATCTCCCATCTTGATTTGGGCATTTTGGCTTGAGACTAGAGCTGATTTTTTTTATGATATGAAAAACGATTTGTAAACTTCCTGTATTAATTGACCAGATTAATTATTTTTTTTAGGCTTGCTGATTTTTATGTACACTGTATTTGAATGGGGAGTGATAAGGTCCTACTTGATTTTCAAGGACATGCTCAGTTTCTACCCAAAACAAACTTTTGTGTGTTGCTGGATGGCAATGTATTTTTAGCTCACCTCAACAAAGTTTGGGGAGCTGATGTGATACTGTCTGTGTCAGCATTCCAGGTTAAGGTTTTTGGAGCAGTTTTCTTTTTAAAAACTTCTATGCCCTACATTGATCAGACATGCATGGAAGATGTTTCTGGTGTGTTTCATTGTATCAGATAAGGTTTCAGATGCTGCAATTACAGCAAAGGAATTACCAGGTTAACATTGGAGCAGATTAATATTTTGATGGATGATACATCAAAGGATGCCTACAACCAGGCTTGCTTCGAATGCCGGATAATGAACAGGTTAATGGTTTTGGTGCAGGTCTCATTTCCAAGTAACTATGAGACCTATAATGACCAATCTTGCGTGGATGATACATCAAAGGATGCATACTACCAGGCTTGCTTCAGATGCTGGATCTGACCTACATTTTCTAAATGAGATAACAGGTTAATGTTTTTGGTACAGGTCACATTGCATAGTATTTATAAGCCCTATGATGACCAAACTTGCATGGATGTTACATTTAAGGATGCACTCTAATGGACTTGCTTCAGATGCTGGATCTGACCTACATTTTTTGATGAGTAAACAAGATAAAGTTTTTTATGCAGGTCTCATTTCTTAGTAACTATAAGCCCTATGTTGACTTAACCTGCATGAACTGTAAAAGCACAAATATTCATGGGGGATTAAATATCGTTTATTTCGTTGTAAACAATATTCAACGAAATTAAATCCCACACGAAATTTTATATGACAATATATTGAATAGGTTTTCTTCCAAAACAACGAAATTAAATGCCCACGAAACTATTTTTCATGACAAAACAACGAATTTTATGCCCATGAAAATTTGTGCTTCTACAGTATGAAGTTTAATAAAAATATCTAGAATGATTTCTTTAAGTGTATATATTTTTTGTCCTGTAATTCTGTCTGTCCACAAAAACTTCAACCTTACCGATAACTATTGAGTGGCTGGGACTATGACTTTCATATTTCATAGGTGCATTCTTTGTGACAAGACCTTTCTTTGGATACCACCAAATTTGACAGCTTGACCTTGATCTTAGAGTTTGATCTTCTTTTTCCAAAAAAAATACTACATTTTAACTTTTAAATTAAAAAGAATAAATAGGTATTTATATTTAGAATGGACAATGACTCTCTCTCCGATCTGTTGCAGACAATAGAAAAATCTTCATAAAACTGAGTTGTCCTGGTGGACCAAGCATTCACCTGTCAAGAAGTCATTTTTAGCAGAGATTAGTCATCTGTCAGGTGTTTGGAAGTATCGTTTCTTCTGTTTCACTGTCCTTTATTCTAGAGTAGTAGTCATAATAGAGAAATCAGCAGATAATGAAAGGCCAGTCACTTTACTTTTGCTGTTCAGTTACCACTTTATCTTGCAAGAGACTTCTGGAGACCTTGGCTAAAGGTTCATATTTGACTTTAGATCTGGTTAACTAAAACTTATTGCAATGACTTAAAATTTAAAACACAATTATAGTTTTTTGACAGGCAGACTTTCTTTGGAGAGACAACAGTACCTCTACAAACATGCCAGACTTAGGAAAGGATCATGCAAGAGAGGAGACATGTCTCACTCCCATTGAGGAATAATTGTCATTGACAATGACAAAATGTAAAAATCTATAGGTGTAGAATCTTTAATTTAAGTATACTTCTGTGCAATTCGGAAACATTACCTTAAAATCTGACCAAGTTACTGAGTCACAACAAAAGTGTTGAGAGACAAAGGGTCAATGTAATTCCTTTGGCTGCAGCATTATTATGCAGGGACCTTATAAATAACATTTCTTTCTTAACTTCATACCAATTGAGGTTGTAGATACACTTCTGGTGTATGCCAATCGGCGTTCAAACCACACTGAAGGTTGTGAAAACATTTCCAGGAAGAAATATCTCAATACTGGTTGAAACCTAGAGCATATTCCAAGGAAATTCTTTAACTTGTCATTCAAGGAAGCTCGAACTGTTTCCTGCAATTATAAACTTTGAAATTAAAAACAAGTACTGTAAACCAATTATTATACGCGTCATTTTTTATTCGCGACTGACCGTTATAGAACTAATCCGCGACGATTTATTTCCACGAACAAGTGGTCACATTTTTTATTGCAACAAGTATTTTTTGTTTCAAATTAAAATTTTATATCCGCTCATAAACTACGTAAAATGAGTACTGCTTATACATTATTCAAGACATTCTGTGCCTTGCATCCATTTAAAATCTTATATCCGCCCATAAAGTGGGTAAAATGTTCCCATGAGTATACTTCTTACATGTAAGCATGCTGATTTTTTGTCTATAAACATCTGATGGCACTATAATCTAAAATTAAGAATATCTTGAAAAATTATCAGTAGGCAAGATACCTTGCGTATGTCATTAATGTGTCCTCCATTTGCTCTCAGAACAGCCTGGCATCGATGTTGCACACTGCTTATGAGATTCACAATGTTCTGTTGTGGGAGATTGTTCAAAATTCCTTTCTCAGTGCATTTTCAAGGTTATCCAAATTCTTCGGTTAGTTTGGACCTGTAGGTTGATGTTGAAGTTGATCCCTAACATACTCGATGGTATTCAGGTCAGGCAAGATAGCAGGTGATTCCATACACTCAATAGTGCCCCTCTGCAGATACTCCTGAACCACAGGAGCATAACGAGATGGGCAGTATTGTCCATCAGAATGAAATTTGACCAAATTGCAAGTACTAACAACCTAAGGACAGAATGAAGAATTTCATCCCTGTATCACAGAGTCAGAGCAGTCTGCACCATTTCTGATGTCTATAATGTCAGTGCGACTCTTCAGAGAAGTCACACACCAAATCATTGCACAGCCACCCCCAAACCAATTGTGTTCAGCCACCAATGCCTGACTGTATCTTTGCCTGGCCTCTCTGCACACATGCCTACAAGCATCATGAAAGGCAAGACAAATTCCAGAACTCATCTGTGAAAAGTACTAGCTCCCAACCTCGTCTGTCCCAATTCACATGCTGACGTTGCAAATTCCAAGCATGCTTGTTGATGATTTGGGAGAAGTCTGGGGCACACCACTGGCCTGTAAGCCCCAAGATAAGTAGCATGAAGTATATTTCTCAAAGTCTTGGGTGTAATGTGCAAGCCTGTGGCAAAATTAAACTAACAAGACAGTACAGTCTTGGAGCTGGTTGAAAATACTGTTTCAGGGCTAAGGTTAAGAAGCACTGGTCTTGGCGTTGTGCTGTAGCATGGGGTCTTCCACTCTTAGGCCTCTCATTGACAGTACCAGTCTTCTGAAATTGTAGCCCAGAATCTAGAAATGACACCCTTGGGCACATCAACTTTCAAATTCTCTACCCCTTTTCAATAACATAAGTGACTGATATAAGGCATTATACAACTACCCAGTGAGAACCACATTTTTATTGTGCGATCCATGGGCATGTGCAAAGTGTGAAGCTGCATACAAATAACGGGATTCAATTCACAAACTGATTTCTCAATCAACATGTGGTATTTCACTAATTATTTATCCACAAAAATATATGAAGTCAAATGCACATAATCCCCAACTTTTTTTGTCCAGTATAAATAAGTATCAATCCGTATTTCGTTTTGAAAATATCGATTCCTAAATATTTTGAGCTATTTTGAGTGAAGAATCGTGCGTTTGCATTAGCGATCGTGTAAGAACATGTAGAATCGTGTGCGTGAAGGATCGTTCGTGTAACAGGTTTAATCGTGCGGAATCGTTCGTGTAAGGTGATCTTTCGTGTAAGTTGTCAACAATAACTTTGCAGCCACTGTAATTTTTAAGGAATGGAAAAATCATGGAAATCTTAGAATCAAGGTTGACATGATTTTCTTGCACTCTAAACTGTTTGAAATAATTGTTATTTTTTGACAGGCGTATCATGCTGTGGCGTGGCACTTTGTTGGCAAATAAGCACTGCTTTTTCATGCAAAAATATAATTAGAACAAGGATTTCTCTTAATTGGTTGATCTAAAAAAGTATATACTTGTATAAAAATTTTCAGCAAGGTTGAATTGAGTTGATTAAATGTCATGGCTCATAGATCTCTTGTTTTAATAATTCTTATAGATTGACCCAACAGGAGAGTACAAATCTGTAGTTACCCTGAAAGGATTTGAACCCACATTCAAGTTGGCTGGAGGGATCAATTTACCCAAAATTCTAACTTGTTTAGGATCAGATGGAAGAGGACGTAGACAGCTTGTCAAGGTAAGTCATCAGTGTAAAAACATTTTCATGTTATCAAGACTGCAAGCAGGCATCAATAGGAAGTGACCACTGCTCATTAACAGGCACTTTTAACCTCTTTTCTTACTTCTCTAAAGTTTTTAGGTCACCTGAGTCACTCAGGTGACCTAATGCTAAAGTTTTTAGGTCACCTGAGTCACTCAGGTGACCTAATGCTATCTGTTTTTGTCCATCGACATTCGTCATGCGTCATTCCATTTGAACACTTTCAGCTTCTTCTTTGAAACCACAAAACCAATTTCAACCAATTTTGGCATATAGCATTTATGGGTGAAGGGGTACAAAATTGTGAATTTCTGGGGCCTGAGGATAGAGGCTAAAACCACTAAAATTAATGCTGTTTTTAAAAACCTTCTACTTCATTCATGGACATCAGGCAGTCAAACTGTTGGCATGATTGTAAAAAGCAGTGAGCCCTCTGCCAAATTTTGAAATTCATGGACCCAGGGTCAGGGTATTCTGGTGTTAGGGCAGGGCTATATAGATAATATATTATTTCTTTGAAATTCTTCTTCTCTGCTCCTGGGTATTAAACAAACTAAGTCCATAGTTTTGATGAACAAGAGTGTCTCTTTATAAATTGTGAATTTCATGGCCCAAGGGTCAGAGGTTCAGGTATAAGGTTAGGGCCCTATTGATTATATAGTGAAAATACATTGATTCTTCAAAAATCTTCTCCTCTGCTCCTGGAAATTAAACAAACTATGTACATAGTTATGAGAGTGCCTCTTCAAAAATTAAAAAATTCATGGTCCCAGGGTTGCTTCTGGTATAGAGAGGGGGGGGGGG